>JAAGNO010014625.1:81237-91750 GCA_033439905.1 Ceryle rudis
ATACAGTGCCAAAAGCCTTGCTAAGGTCAAGATAGACTACATCCACTGGTCTCCCTGCATCTATCCATTCAGTTGCAACATCATAGAATTCTATCAGATTAGTCAAGCATGACTTCCCCTTGGTAAATCCATGCTGACTACTTCTGATAACCTTCTTCTCTTCCCTGTGCCTAGAGATGACCTCCAGAATGAGCTGCTCCATTGTTTTTCCAGGGATGGAGGTGAGGCTGACTGATCTATAGTTTTCTTGAACCTCTTTCTTGCCCTTTTTGAAGACTGGAGTGACATTGGCTTTCCTTCAGTCCTCAGGCACCCCTCCTGTTTGCCATGATTTTGCAAAAATGATGGAGACTGGTTAGGGCGACAGCATCAGCCAGTTCACTCAGCACTCTTGGGTGCATCTCATCAGGGCTCAGGGACTTACAAATATTCAATTTGTGTAATATATCTTATAAGACAAAGGAAAACTCACAAATGAAGTGTGGAAATGATGTTTTTTAAAAAAGGTATAGCCTTTAAACATATAACTTCTAGTACAGTCATTCAGCATTTATGGAACTGTTTGAGATTTCCAACAGGTCTAGGCATGTGTCTGCAAACCAAAATCTATTAAAAGTGATTTAGTGTGACACTCCGTGCGCACCAAGATGGCCAAACCCTCCTTCATTGACAATAAGCTTCACCCTGTTCAAGCTGCTGGAATGGAACTGGCTAAGATAAAGGGTATCCTCAGAAGGTGTCACTGCCAGGGGCTGCTGATGGAGAGAGGCAGATAATGTTCAACATAAAATTGCTGTGAGACAGCAGACCTGGATGGTGCCCACCTTTCCTGGGTGGCTTTGCTGAGTTAAGTTTTTCCAAAATCTTCAGCCATAATATTCGCAGAAACTTGTTCCTAATGTTCCCCATAAACTTTAGGCTCATAATGGCATTACAAGCTAATTCAGGGGCTCTATTTACATTTTCACACAGCTGAAATTATGTAGCCTTTGACCATTGTCCTTCTCTGAATAATTCAGGTTCACAGTAATCAACTAAAAACATATTGTCCATTAGAGCTGCTGCATTAAAAACAAAGAAACGGGTCTTTTCTTTATTCATGGTAAAATATTTTTTATCATTTGTAGGAGAAAAAATAAATTTAAAAGAAATAAGAAATTACCAATTGTAAAGATAGATACAGAGTTTAGAAAAACACGGTGTTAACACGAGAAATTATTTCTTTAACCTAAGATGGCAAATATAAAAGCTTGATACTCTATGGCTCCTTTGAACCCAGTTGCTAAAATACTTTGTGAAATTTAACTATTTAGGAGTGTTTGGAGTTCAAAACAACTCTTGGCTAAAATGTTTATGTCACTGAAGGATGCCCAGAAACAGGAGCTTAAGGTGGAGTGGAGAAAAATACATTACTTGGTTGAATCTGTAGAAATTATTTGATGTAGTTAGAAGGCAATTTCCTGAGTTGGATTTTGTCCAGGCTTCTGCATTTGTCACCTGAAGCTTATGGAAAAAGCCACAGGATCTTTCATGAGTACAAGTTATTGTGACCTTTGCTTTAATTCCTCAGGACAGAAGATTCAGGATGGTTTCTCTTGACAAAGTTCTAGTACAATGTATTGGTATGGGTAGTATTTATTTATGCCTTGCCCGTCTTAAGTTTCTGTTTGATTTTTTGTTCTTGGATAAAAGAGATATTCTTTAAAAAGACTAACTATACGAGAAATCTGGTAGACTGAAGTCCACCAGTGTTAATTCTCAGTGGGGATTGTTAGTTAAGGATTGCAGAGCTAAGACTGCAAAAAGCTATTTTGTAATGTGAATTATACTAACATTTAGGAAATTGAAATTTTTATTCCTAATGACTTCATAAAATGGTGGGGCTCTTTGGTATTCAGTAGGGAAAATGTACAAAGCATTATGCCAGAACCTGGTGTAATCTGCTTCCAAGGATGAGGATAAAAGTACAAACTGAAGACAATCAGGCAATTGTGTAGGAATAAGAAAGAGCAAAGCATGCGAATGGTAGTCTAGAAGCAGACTAAAAAGCAAAAACTTTCTTATGAATAAGAATTGCCTGACTCTAGACAGTGTTTTCCATCTGTGGATTGCAAAGCATTTTACTAATTATAATGAAAGCATTGCAACGTCTTTTTGTGGGAAGTAAATATTATGTCTGTTTTGCATATGGGTAATGGTGATACTGGCTCTTGGTCTTCAAATACTGCTCTCAACCGCTCCCTTCAAAAGCTGTAAGTTGAAATAAAACTGATCTGTGATGATGAAAAGATAACAAGGTTTATGGACTGAAATCCTTTTAACCTTTCCAGATTAATTTCTATATGACAGTCACAGGAGTGTGCTTACACAGTGAGACTTCTCATTGTGTCTGGTTAAGCCATGCTAATTAGAAATAGGACTACAGACTCATTGTGATATTATATTCCTCTTTATATGTAGTTTGCTTGATTTATGATGATTCTGTTGAGTTAATGAGTCACATGAGATGCAAATATACTTTCTTTTTTTGTCTAAATGGAGTTTAAAAAATGTTACTGCACATACTGTTCAAAGTGCTCAGGAAAGGCCTGTGGTCACAGATTCTCTAATGTGAATGTTGTCATGAATGGATGACTGGGCTGAATCTTTCATAGGTGATCTTTTCTTCACAAACACCAAAACGTTTCCCATATAATTCATGTATCAAAACAGCAACTGATACAAAATATCTACAGTTTATTTATCTGTGTTTAATCAAGCTTACAGACTATCATATATTGCAAATGATTATAATACATTCATAATATTTGTGCACCATCTTTTCTTGAAGGTATGAAATTTGAGAAAAATTTAAAAGAAAGAACTACAAAATCTGTTACACCTTTTCAAGACGTGTACACTAATAAAAACTGTTCCTACCACTATGCTTGAGAGAAAGATGGGTGATTCTGGCAAACAGGCAAAACTGGGTTGAAGTCAAATCATAAAATCATACAATTATAAAATTATTATGGTTGGAAAGGACCTCTAGGATCATCAAGTCCAACTTTCATCCCATCATCTCCCTAACCACTAGACCATAGCCTCAAGTGCTACATCCACTCATTTTTTAAACAGCTCCAGGGATCGTGACTCCACCACCTCCCTGGGCAGCCTGGTCCATTGCCCAACCACTCTTTCAGTAAAGAATTTCTTTCTAATTTCCAATCTAAACCTCCCCTGATGCAATTTGAGGCCATTTCCTCTCATCCTATCATTAGTAATTTGGGAGAAGAGATCACCTCTATGTCATGTAGCAAACACTAAAGAACTGAAAGAAATGCTTTCAGACAAACTTCAGTAAAATCTTAGTCCTGAAGGGTTGACTAGAAGAGTTTAAAAAGATGAACGACCAAATTAGGATAATGTTCACATTCTCTTTTTTTCAATTATTACCAGTGATTGGTTCCCAGAGAGTAAATCAGAAGAGAATTTGATCCAGGTAGTTAATTCCATTACATGATCAAAATGCAGTTTAGAGAATCTTCTTCCTTCTTACCCGATTCCACATAGTTTCTGCCAGGATTCCAAGCTGGTTGCTTCACACCTTTGTCCTTTTGCCTGTGTTCCAATGCTATTACACATTGCACTCCTCAACCTGTACCTCTGTTCTCTCTAACCATCTTCTTACAGCTTTTTTCCCCCTTATTGCTTCTTTGCCCTAAGCCTTTCCACAAATGCTTTTACTCTTGAGTTGGTCTTCAATCACCTCTTTTCTGTTCCACTTTCATTTTATAATTCATCTTTTACCTTTGGGAGGCTGAGAGGTGATCAAGCACTTTAGAGATTTGGTTTTTTTTTTTTTCCTAGAGGTCATAGACCTATCTTACTTCAGAGTGTGATGCACTCTTGGACACCATATAGTTCATAAAAGTCTGAGAAAAAAAAAAAAGGCATTATATCCATGTATCCTGACAGCTTATTACAGTATTCCCCCATTCATCACATACATGATGTCTGCAACAAATGTGTTGTAACCCCTAAAAGCAGCTGAGAGATCAGAGTTATTTCCTTCGATGAAGGAGTTTCTGTCTCTTTCTTGACCATGAAAAAATGCTGCCTCTTTCTCAAGCTTGGCTTAGATATTTGAGCACTGAATACTGAGCATAGGACAATAAATAAAAAAGTAGTTTGTCAGTTTAGATTCATGCTGATGCATGCACTAGCATGCCCTAGATATGTTTACATACATGCTCTACTCTTTTGCAGTGAACATAATATCACTTGATCTCTGGATAGCTCAGTGGCAACCTGTCCAGCTCTGCAGTGTTAGAACTGACTTTTTATCTGACATAAAGGATGCATTTGAGCTTAAGCAAAATTAAATTCAGTTCTTGAATTTGTTGCTGCTGTTGCTACAAATAGAAGTAACAAAGTGTTATTTTCAAAATATGACTGAACTTAAGCCAATACTGAATCTTAAACCTGCTGACTCAACTTCCTCATTCTTTTGTACAGGGACTTGTTCTTTAAGCACAAATAATTTTTTTTCTGGATATGGATATGCACAGAGTGCGTCAGGATTTATGTTTCTGCTTCGAAATAAAAGTAACATAATCGTTAAAGACACGAGTTTCCACCTCTGTTTATCTCTGTATTCCTTGTTTATTGTTTCTTCTTACAAGACTCTGCACCCTGGACAGTACTAACTTTTAGTAGTTGTTATGGTTTTTTAGCATTTTCTTTTAGGTTTTGGGACTATTTTGCCATTTGATTACATTTCACCAAGGAAATTGTGCAGGATATATTGTTTAGTGAAAATAACTTACCAAGATGCACAGAGAGCATTGCTTTGGTGAGGATTCTCTGAGCCGGATACAAAGTAAAAGTACATTTGGAGGTCTTTGGTGCCCAGGGAGATGCATGTATTAACTAAAATGAATTGATCCCAGTCTGTCAAAGGCTTTCTTTGGTAGTGCATGGGAAAATCCAAGCAGCACAATACACCATTATTTCATGCTTGCTAGGATCCTGGCTCCCTGAGGGTCTGAATACCCTTACTTAGTTCCTTCTGACATTCAAAAGGAGCTAAAGATGCTCATAGTCCTTCCTGGAATACTCATTCTCCCAGGATGAGAGGGGGATACCCATAAGCCCTCTGCAAGGGTAATGTCACCTTCCTATGCAAAAACAATCCTTGGAACAAATTCAATTTTTTACAGTCAGTAGCTGAAGTGCCATGTCTCATGGAAAACTATAGATCCTCTGGTGTTATTAATATCCTACCTTTGGGACACGCACACATTGACCTCTATTCCTAAAATCTATCTTTGAGTGCTGGAAGTATTTTGTACAAAATAGAAGGGAAGCATTTTTTACACAGATATTATTGGACCTGGTGGAAGATGGATAATTCAGACATTCAAAATGATATCTAGAGGCAGGTGCACTTTGTAATAGCAAAATATTGAAGTTCTTGATGTTTAGCAACATGATAAATTTTGAGACTACTGGCCTCTGTTTCTGAAAAAAACTACTGATATCTTGGAAGTCTCTTTATGTTTATTTTTTTTCTTACTGCCCAATGTTAAGATGGTCCAGCCTTTCAAAATTCCATTCAACATCAGATGTCTTCAAAGATTTCTCAGGCTGGGAACCCAAAATGGGAATCCTGGGTATGCTGAAAAGAAAGTATCTGTGATAAGCATATTTAGAAGTTAAATGTGAGTTGAAAATAGGGTAGGCATTGAGATTTCCGCCATATAACTAACTAGAGACTGTTGCAGTGACAGTGCTGGTGGTGACTCTTCATCAGTGGTATCAATTTACCATGGTGTGAAATATATCACAGTATCACAGGGTGTCAGGGGCTGGAAGGGACCTTGGAGATCTTCGAATCCAACCCCCAAATATGTTAGTGTGTAGAAAGCACTGCATGCTGCATCAGTGGCAGTGGTGATTTCTTTTTGGGTGAAAGTGCTGCCGTTTGTTTACATATGCTGTGATAGATGGTGCAACTGCTTACTGCTTTTTTATCACCGGGTTACTGCATGTGATGATCTGTCTTGGCTGGAGAGCAGCCCTGTGCTAGTGGGAATAATCTCAAAAGGACCAAACATCCAGCCAAACTGCAGAGTTGACAAGGAAGAGGGAAATTTTCTCAGGGACCCAGGAGGGTCTGCGTTAAGGTGATACAACTCAAGATGTCACTGAAAGTTGCAGGACTCAGTGGTAGGTGGGGATTTCTTCTGCAGTGCTCAAACCCCTGTGTTCCAACCTTCCTATCTGTGGCTTTTCCAGGGGCAGTGGGGTTGCTGAGCATCCAGAAAGAGTATTTGTCTTCCACCTAGACATCAGACATAGAGAGGAAGTTGCCAGCATATATAATACTTAAGGACATGAGCAAATACTTGCCCTATGAGAAGTTCAGCAGCCAAAGCATTATAAAAAGGCAGTCAGTTTTCCATGCACATATAAGCTTAGGATACATGGATTGTAGTAAAATACAGAATTGTGAATATGGCAAAGAAAGAAATACGCAAACTAAAGTTAGTGCTCCAGCATTTGCAGGCAAAGCCCTGAGCTATCAGTGATTTCTTCTGTGCCAAGTATATGGGATTTGGTGTATCTGGCATGTGCAGTTCTTCAGAGCTTGAATGTGAAACGTGGCCATTCCCTCCACCATTTTTCATATTTTCAGTGTATCACACAGATGCACATTGAGTCCAGACTCAAACAACTAGGATAATGGAAATAGGGGGGCTAGTTTTATTATATTTTATTTTCAATTTTAATTTTATTTTATCCTTTCACTGGTTAGAAAGGGCTAGATCAAGCTCTGCTCTGGAGAAAACTAGCCTGAACTATGGTGGTGTTAATAATTAGAAAGCTTTAAATTCAAGAATCCCATGTTCTGCAAGATTTGGTGGCACTGCAGGTGGTCAGTGTGTGTGGAAAAGTATGAAAGGTGGCATCTGGACTGTAAATTCATGCAGCTGGGGAGTTTGTTTTATGCCTGAATAGCGTTTGGCTCAGTGGCATTTTTGGTCTGTGACTAGACTCATCATACAAATAAATGGAATGTTTTCTTTTTGGCCCTGAAGGGAACAGGCATGTGTTTGTGCTGCATACGTTATCTGAGAAAATTCAGACCCAGCATCACATTGTTACATCCAGAAGAGCTTCAGGTCAGAGTAGACTTTAAACCATCTCCTTCCAAGATGCTTTTGGTGACTTTGTGGTCTAGATGTGTAGTGATACCCAGGGACACAGAAACCAGTGACAAAGGTCCTCATCCACAGCCTCTCAAAATCTATTTTCATGGACTTCAGTGGGATTTGAATTGGGGTTTTTAGGCTGAATTTCCCATTGTTCATTGCCAGTAATTGGATCAGTTATTCCAAAGTGTTCAGCACTTATGATTCTTATAACAGCCTTCGTAGTCATATTTTACGGAGAGCCTGAAGACCTGATGTGTTTGGGCTATAGAAAAAACAGTCACAGATGTATTTATTTGTATGTAGGGGATGTAGCATTATTAAATGTTCATCCTCCATGTATGCTTTCTTGGTAATGATAAAATGTGTTGTAGTTCTGATAAATGCTGCTTTCAGATACACATATTCAATAGATTTTGGAGCTATCTGTTATGTTTTTCAGGGGAGCAGAAACAATTACAATAGATACATATACTAAATTTTATTTCCTTCTTCCTACCTGTTTGTCTCTAATAAACAGAAAGCTCCTAATTTCCCTTGCACTCTGGCATGCTAGAAATTAATGGAGTAAATGCACATGCTGTTTTACTTTGCCAGAGACTGGCTTATACAACAGATTTTTACTCTGTAAGACAGATTTTGCTGTATTTGTGCTTTTTTCATCTCCCCCTGAGGAGTATTAACTCAAAGCAATCACAAGACACCCATCTTTGCCTGCTGCTTCTTGAACTGTTATATTCTCTTTGCTTCTTGCTTCTCTAGTTGAAGCTTTTTCTTTTTCCTTTTTCTTTTTTTTTTTTTCTTTGTAAGAGAAAAAGCAACAACCAAAAAGCTTAAAGGGTGTCTCCTTTCCTAAAGTCATAACTATTTGATATGAGAAAGCTTAAATGTGTACAACACTTTTGTTCACACAGAATTTACTTTCAGGAGCTGTGTTCTTTCCACTGAAATCAAGATAGGTAGAGTGCTCTGTGAAGTACAGTATTGGAAAAGGAAGACGTATACACATTTGGAAAATGCTGAGCTGCTTGTGAAGCTATAGACACTGCATGTTTATGACTTGGTTTTCTAACCAATCTCCAGAGCTTGAACGGATTACAGTGATATTTTAACAAGGCTGCTAGCATCCATCACCAGCTTTCACTTACTGAGAAAGCTAAAAGATGGAAGAATGTAGTTATTTCCACGTAAGCTAAGTGCTAGTGGCTGGTTGTCACGAGAACTTTGATGCTTTAAACTTCTTTGTCTCCTGCAAGGCAAACAGGTAAGTCTCACAGGCTTCTCTTCCAGCGTTCATTTTGGTAAGGGGGCAGGGGCTTGCAGGAGATTGGCATTGAAGGAAAATTTGTTCCATACAAAGGTAAACTGTATTTCTTAAATTTTAAATATGCAGTATTGCGCAGTGTAATTTTCTGTCTGTCAGGTTACAAATCCACTACCTATAAGAAATATTATTGCTTTCCATAGCCAAGATTTGAGTGTTATTCCAAATTAAGCTCTAAGATATGCAAGTATGTTATACATTTATATACTGTTGGAAGAGGATGTGTACTTCAATCATCTGTGCATATTGAAATACCTGTGATTAAATATCTATCATCTTATAATTACTTCTAGATTGATTACTCCAGTTAAGACAATGTTATTCTATATGATAAATGCAATAATATATGTAGTATTGTACTTTCTAAAGATGATTTTTGTTGTACAGTTTTTCCCTGAAAACGTGATTTCCTGAACTGAGGTTTTTGGTCAGCTTACAGTTCAGATGAGTTCTGCATCACTGTAGAAATACTGTGGTAAACAAGGGGTTTCCTGGCTCACAAGTGGGAATCTAACAGCATCAAAAATAGATATTTCTTTCCCTTTCACCCTTGAAAGAACACTTATTCTCTATGAGTAATGGCACTGCTGTACCTCTAGAAGTGAGGCTTCCTATTTGAAGACTTTTAACATAAAAGCTCTGGTTAGAATTTAGAAAACACCACAGCCTTTTGATCATAAATAGTTTTTGTTGTAATGAAGTTTTTTGTTGTCCTCTGTGAACATTTACTAGGTTATGTATCATTGTTATTGAAGGGTAAAGATGGTTCTCTAAGATTTTTATTTACAAGAATGACTATTGTGGAAGAGAGTATTTTGAGCTAAAAAAATATATTAATACTTATTTATTGTTTTAAAATATTTATTTACAGAAAACCATTAATTTAATCTCTATTTCCAGTGTGGCTGTGATAATTGAAACAAAGCATGTTGGCAGACACAATTATAAATAAACCTCTAAGAATAATTAGAAGCATAATTAACAGAAGACTGAGTTATTATCACTTTCTCCTCTGTATAATAATTCTGCATAAAACCATGAGAAATGGCTCTCATTAAAATCTCACAACAGATCAATCCACATAAGGGAGTGAGATATTAAAACAAAACATTCAAGATGTGCAAACACTGTGATTAATTAATTAAACAGAGACCAGCATCAAAGAAAAGGCTAAAAACAAATGGGATATGCAAGAAATAAATATCTTGTAAAAGGTTAACATGTTTAGACTCGTTTTAGTTTTCTGGGTTTTTTTTGGAGTTGTTGTTGGTTTTGTTTTAAAGGGAGACCTCAGAGTACCTTGCGGGTCTATATTTGGTTTGTTTTTATCTTTTGGCTCTGACCAATGCTTCTGAATAGCTGTTCTTTAATATGTAAAGTTTTCAAAATATTAATCAATGGAATGAGTAATTACTTAGAAAGGATTTAAAAGAGCCTAAGAGAGGATGGCTGATGGAGCTTGCTTTGTCCTCAGCTAAGGAGCATTTTCTATCAAACTTCAGGGATTTGCTGAGATGTTCCCAGTGACTGTCACCAGAAGGTTACTTACAGAGGTGCCTCTGCTAGTGGTAAATAGAAAACTAAATGAAACTGGCTGTTGAGTGTTCTGTGAAGCAAAGAATAAACAGGCATGTTTTCAAAGGCTTTACCAGTAAAAATACTGGGATTCTGGACAATGATGGTATTCAGAATAGAAATGCCAGCAGTTAAATCTGGCTTCTGTAAATTCCTCAAAGTGTGTTTATTCAAGTACTGTCCAGTATCATGCCAACACTCATACTCTGCATTTTAGAGTACTTAATAATATTTGGAACAACTCTGGCTAGTGTGCAGTATTTGTTCTAGCAGCGTCCTGTGTATAGTGCACTAATTAAGAGCTCTAGCAGTGAATCATATGAATATTCAAGTTATGATACTTTTGTTAATGCTTGGAAGTTAACCCAGGAAAGGAAATCTCCACCTCTTCTATTAAATTTAAAAAAACAAAAACAAA
>JAAGNO010014627.1:0-35720 GCA_033439905.1 Ceryle rudis
TCCACAGCTTTCAAACCCCTCCAGGGATGGGGACTCCACCACTGCCCTGGGCAGCCTGGGCCAGCCTGGGCCAGCCCTCGTGGGGAAGTTGTTGTTCCTCAGGTCCAAACTAAACCTCCTCTGGCACAACTTGAGGCTGTTTCCTCTTGTCACTTGTTCCTTGGGAGAAGAGACTAATTACTGAGGTACAACAAGATCTCCCCTGAGCCTCTTTTTCTCCAGGCTGAACAACCCCAGTTCCCTCTGCTGCTCCTCACCACACTTGTGCTCTAGACCCCTCCCCAGCTTTGTTGCCCTTCTCTGGCCATGCTCCAGCCCCTCAATGTCCTTCTTAGAGAGAGGGACCCAAAACTGAACACACTTCACCCATCTGGCAGCCTTGTGACTGCAGACTTGTTCTCATTGTTTCTGGGCTCTGGACACAGACTCTGTTCTTGTCCTGCCAGTCCTTGTGAGAGGTGTGAGAACCAGAAGAGCCTTTTCTCTATCGCAAGGCTGATCTGCAGCACCCTCAGACACTTTGTGTGAGGTGGCCTCCTCGTGGCTCCACAGCTCGGGGAGCTCTCAGCTCGGTGTGGGAGTGCTGAGCTTCGTAACCAACCACGGGCTTCTCTTTCCCCAGTGTTTGCTCCCTTGCTTCGCCTCTCCCCTCCACCTGGAGATCATGACTACATCTATAACCTGGATGAGAGCGAAGGCGTCTGTGACCTCTTTGACGTGCCTGTCCTCAACCTCTGAGCTCTCAGCGTGGCAGCGAGCCCCGCAAACACAGACCGTTTTGTAACTCTTTGGAAAGTGTCTATTTTTGGATTCCTTTTGTGCTAGAGCTCAATGAGTGATTCAGAGATGCTCTCGTATGGACTCGAACCAAGAGATGTGGACTTGCAGGCCGGGAACCTCCCCGTAGCTTCTTTCTCTGGTGCCCATTCGAGGTGCACCTCACCCCTGCTGCATCTCTCTCTCTCCACTGGATCCTGGGCCTCACTTCAAAGGGTCTGTGTTTTGAGTGTTCCCAGTTCACCTGTAGAGTTTGCCCATGTGCCTCTCCGAGCTTCCTCAACTCTGCATGCCTTGGTTTTTCCTGCACTCCTAGAGGCACTTTGCACCTCCTTAGGTACCCGCTGCTACAAGGAGCCCTGATGTCACAGTCGGTTCACAAGCCCGGAGGTAGTCAGTTAGATTTCTCACCATGAGCAGCTCAGATTGGGGCAGTTATATTGCTGAGTGACAACAAGGGGAGGGAAGAAAAAAAAAAAGAAAAAAAAATGGCACAAAAGTGCCCATTTCTTCCAGTGACTCCAGACCAAGCTAGTATGTTTTACAAGAAAAAGCACTTTTTTTTTTTTTTTAGCCAGCTGTGCCTCCTGGTGGGACTCAGGAGCTGAGCGTTTCCAGTAGGACCCAGGAGCTGGGTCGTTCCTGGCTTGTGCGTCAGCAGGATGCTGGTTCTGCTGGTGCCTGAGCCCAGGGACTCCAGCTCCTTGGACAGCAGCTGTGCTCTTTCTACAGGGCTAAAGAGGTGCCAGTATGGTTGGTTGGGGTTTGGTTTTGTGTTTTTCAGTTTTCAGTTGTTTTTACCTGAGTGAAGAGGTGTTTGAAAGGCTAAGACTGCTCCAGCTGGTGCCTGTAAGGTACTCCAGGCACATCTGAGCCTGCTCACATTGCAAGTAGCTGTCTGCAACCATTGCACTTGAGCCTTCAGCTGTCAAAAAGGCGACCAAGCAGTAACAACTCAGTAGTAATTTGCCATGAGTAAGTTGTGTAGGTGTCAAAATAGTGCTTATTCCCCCCCCCCATTTTTTCTCTCTTGGCATCTGCTCGGGATCAGGCTTTTCTGTATATTTGAATTTGGTCCTTCGGTGTGCCCCCACGCTCCCAGCTCCTGATCCTGCGGCAGGTCGCTACCCAGCGTGATGCTTTCGCCGCATTGTTTTTCCACAAGGTTCTCCTCACCGCTTTCTTCGTCCCTCCTTCAGCTGTAACGGGAGGTCTGCTCCGGGGTTCGTTAGGATGATCAGACTGTGTCAGCCTTGGACCCTGCAGTAAAAATGCCCCGATGGATTTGTGTTGTATTTTGCAAGCCCCAACTTTGCTTTTTGGTCAGATGCTGTATTTTTGAGTGTCTCCAGTTTTGCACATCTTCCTGCCGACGTGGCGGTAGCAGCTCTCCTGCCTTTCCTGCTCCACCAACTGCCAAGAAGAGGGCCAAGCCAGCAGTGTGAGAGGTCCCTCACCGTGACCAGCTGATGTTTAACTTCTCTGCATAGCTCCTTGCCGCCTGCGACACAAAACCAGCTGGAGCACCAACCAGGGTTGTAAAGCCTTTAAGTTCTTGGAACCTGCAGAGGTGGAGAAGGTCATGTGCTTGGGACCTGCATCCTCCAGGTGGCTCACTGGGCCGTCCTGTTCTGTCTGGGACTCCTGCGTAAGAGCTGCTCCTCTCTGCAGCTCGGAAGTACCAGCGGCCTCTGGGAAAAGCCTGAAGGATTCTGGAGGAACAATGGGACTCTCTGGCGTGGCAGCTGCTGCTGGTGGGACAGCTGTGGGGTGGGACCCTGGTGGGGGGGTGAACTTCCAGCCCACATGCAGCCAGACCCCGAACCATCCCTGCTTCTCATGGAAGCTGCCCGGAATCCTCGGTCCTGCGCCCGCCTTAGCAAGGCCCCACCACTGCGGTGTGGCTCAAGCTCTCCATGTGCTGCCCGGCCCTCACCCTCCTTCTTCGCCTTGGGCGCCATCTTGGCCAGGCGGAAGCCGAAAGGGGCCTCCTGTGCCGCACCGCATGGGCTTATAGCCCTAAATCTCGCGAGAGTTCTCTCCCGGCACCAACTCTCGCGGTGCCGCGGAGTACTCCGGGATTGGTAGTATCGGGCGGCTCCCCTAACGCGCATGCGCAGAGCTGCCCCTCCCCGCGGGTGTTCATGGGAGCTGTAGTCCTGAGTCTTGAGTCGTGTCCCCTCCCCCGCCACCGCCACGACCGCGGGGGGCTCGGATGAGCTCCGGTGTGTGTGGATTACCGGGATCCCGTCGCGTAGGCAGCACCGCAGTGACTCAGACCAGATGGAATCGTTTTCTTGACTCCTCCCCCTGGGCGGGGCCAAGACGCCGGTTCCTCCGGGGCTGGGCGTGCAGCGCCGAGCACCGCTACCGGAGCTGGGAGGTTCGCGGTAACGGGACGCTCCCACCCCCCCATCCCCTCTTGGGGGGGAGCGGGAGGGGGCGGGCAGGGCTTGGCCATGGAGAGGGATGCGGTGGAATGACGAGCTTGGGGACGGGGGCGACACGGGATCGGGGGGTTTCACACGGGAACAGGCACACGCGGGGACGTGGGTACCGATGGGACACAGGGGTGGTCGTGCATGGGGACAGGGGGTGGATGGGGCACGGGGACAGGCACACTCAGGGACGTGGGGACTGGTGGGACACAGGGACACGGGGATCGATGTGGCACAGAGATGGTTGTGCACTGGCATGCCACACTTGGGCTGTGGGGACAACTGGGATATGGGGACAGTAGTGCCTGGAGTGCAGGGACGTCGTGATGTCTGGGACACGGGGACAGCTGTATACCAGGGTGTGGGGACAGCCACACCTGGGGACATGGGGACAGCTGCGACATGGGGACAACTGTGCCCCAGGGCATGGAGACAGCTACACTCAGGGATCTTGGGGTGTCTGGGACATGGGGACAGCCATGCTTGGGGATGTGGGGACAGCCTGGATATGGGGACAGCCATGTCCCACAGATGTGGAGACAATAGGGATAAGGGGACAGCCCCACTTGGGGACACAGGGACAGCCGTAATCCAGGATGCTGTGCACTGGGACATGGCGACAGCTGGGACATGGGGACATAGCCGCTCCCGGCTCCCTTTCTCCCCAGGCCTCTCAGTGGCCCTCGGACTGTCCCCGCTCCCCGTGGCCACCCAGCCCACCCCGGCGGCCCCGCGGGATGATGAACATGTTGGCTCCGGTCCGCAGGGACAGGATCATCGCCGACCTGCCCCCGGTGAGCTGGACTAGGGGGGACACAGGCTCGGGGGGGACATCACTGAGCCCCAAGGTCACGCTGGTGCCCCCCGCTTTGTTCTCCCTCAGTGTTTTCGGAAGGAGGCCGCCCTGCACACCCGCCCCGCCTTCCACCCCACGGTGGCCAGCGCTTGCCAGGAGCAGCGGACAGGCACCGTGGGGTGAGTCTGGGGCGATTTGGAGGTCCCCACCCCAGGACTGGGGGCGGGGGAGGGGTAGAGATGGGTGGCGAGGCGCCCACAGTCCCGCCAGTCCCGGGTGGGGGGTCCTCGGCGTGGGCGCCTCGTGGCTGCCGACGCTGCCCGTGTGCCGAGCCCTGCGTCACGACGCAGGAATGCGGCGCGGGGGGGACACAGGGGTCTGGGCTGGGCTGCGGCTGCTGGCGGGATGGGAGAGAGGGGCTGCAGGGTCGTGCTGCATATGGGGGGCTGCAGGGTGACGCCCCCCCACCCCATGGACCTCTCTGCCCCGAGACCTGCTGGAGGGAGGCAGCTGGGGAGCCCCTCACTCCCTGCTGAGTGTCCCCCTACCCTGCAGGTTCAAGATCTCCAAGATCATCGTGGTGGGGGACCTCTCGGTGGGAAAGACCTGTCTGATCAACCGGTAACGGGACCCCCCTGCCCCTGGAAAGGCTCGGGGGGGGGCAGGGGGGCAGGGGAAGAGACACTACCACCACCCCCTCCCCATCCCCAAAAGGCAGCAGCACCTTGGGCTGAGCCCGATTCTGGCCAAACGCTGGTGCTGGGCACCCTGCAGGGTGGGGAGCACTGAGCCTCCAGGAGTGGGGTGGAGGGGGTCTGGGGGCTGCTGACACCCATCTCCCCCCCCCCCAGCTTTTGTAAGGACACCTTTGACAAGAACTACAAGGCGACCATTGGGGTGGATTTTGAGATGGAGCGGTTTGAGGTGCTGGGGGTGCCCTTCAGTCTCCAGCTGTGAGTAGGTACCAGCCCCCTCCCTGCACACCCCTGTGGCCTCCCCTCACTTCCCGCACCCCCCGCAGGTGGGACACGGCTGGCCAGGAGCGCTTCAAGTGCATTGCCTCCACTTACTACCGAGGAGCGCAAGGTGAGGTCCCCACTGTGTCCCATCATACCACAGGCTGGTCCCAGTCCCCATCTCACCCCTCCTTTCCTCCCGCCCCCAAGCCATCGTCATTGTCTTCGATGTCAACGACGTGGCGTCCCTGGAGCACACGCGGTAAGTGACACATGACCAAGGGGGAGATGGGGGTGGATGGAGGGGTGACAGTCAGACGGGGACACAGAGATGATGGTTACTCTGTGGCGTGTAAGCAAGAGGGCTGTGCTTGGCCACCGGCCAGTGACAGTGGCTCCTGCAGGCAGTGGCTGGCTGATGCTCTGAAGGAGAATGACCCATCCAGTGTGATCCTCTTCTTGGTGGGCTCCAAGAAGGACCTGAGTGTGAGTGTGTCCCCTTTCCCATGGGCTCCCTGCACCCCAGCTTGGCAAAGCTGTCCTCATCACCCACCCACCCCCTCGGCTTGGTTGGCAGACGCCAGCGCAATACAGCCTGATGGAGAAGGATGCTCTCAAGGTGGCCCAGGAGATGCAGGCGGAGTATTGGGCTGTCTCCTCACTCACTGGTGGGTCCCTGGCTGGGCAGCAGGATGCAGACCTGAGTGTCTGGTACATAAGAGGCCACTCAGGGGGTCTCATCCTGCGGGGCAGGGGAGAACGTGCGGGATTTCTTCTTTCGCGTGGCGGCATTGACCTTCGAGAGCAGCGTGCTGGCCGAGCTGGAGCGCAGCAGTGCCCGCAAGATCGGCGACACCGTGCGTGAGTACCCCCAGCTGGCCCCACGCGGGTGCCTCCCCTTACTCCTCACCCACCCTTCCTCCCTCTGCCCCTACAGGGATCAGCAGCAATGAGAGTGACCTGTACCTGTCAGCACCCCGCAAGAAACCCAAGTGCTGCCAGTGAGGGGACAGCCCCTGGTGCCCCCCACGCTCATACCTCTGGACCAAAGAGGGGCGGCCCTGGCTGGCCCCAAGGAGCCGTCCGTGTTGCCCCTCAGCCCCCTGCCTGCCAGGGCACCCACACGGCTCCCTTAGCTATGCAAACCCAGGTACTGCTCACAGGGGGGATTGCCCCAGGGCTCCCATTTGTCTTAATAAAACTTTTTTTATGCTTTTTAAGGAAGGTGTGGAGCTGGGGGCCAGGGCTGGCTACAGCTTCTTCTACCCCCAGTGCAGCCCCCAGGCTTGTGGGCAGGTGGGAGGATGGACCCAGGGAGGATGGCTGCTACTGAAGAGCCAGCAGCCCTGTGTCCCACAGGGAGGGAAGCAGGGGACAGAAGAGATGCCAGCTCCTCATCAGTTGCAGCCAAACTGGTGGCGGTCGAAGCAGGGCTGCAGGCAGGGGGGGACACAGTGAGAGCACTTGTAGTGCTCCTGGATCCACCGCCCCCCCTCGCTGTCTTCAATGCAGATGGCAGCGACACCTGTGGGGACACAGGGGGTCTCAGTGCTGGTCATGATGGGGTACGGTGACAGTGGTTCTGCTGCACCTACAGGTGCACCCCTGAGGTGTTCTGGCTCCCCACTACCTGCCACAACCCCCCCCAGCCGCTCCACCAGCTGGATGGCCGCTCGCATGGTGCCCCCAGTTTCAACCCACTGGTCCACAAGGAGGATGTGCAGACCTGGGAGAGGACAGAAACTGTGGCTGAGTGCCTGCTGCCCATGCCAGCAGCCACCCCTTCAAGATGGAAGCAGCCCACCAGCTCACTTGGTGTGATGGCATCAGTGCGGACCTCCATCACCTTATCTCTGCCTGAGTAGTCAGTGTAGGGCTGCTCCAGCGTCTGCACACAGAGGTGCCCAGATTTGCGGATGGCCAGAAAGCCTTTCCGCAGTGTGGCAGCAGCAGCAGCACCTGGGGGTGGGCATGGCACTGTCGAGCTCTGAAGGGATGAGGGACGGGGTCTCTGGTCTCACCTGCATTCCCCCTTACCCAGGATGAAACCCATGGCATCAATGCCAGCCACCATATCGATGGGATCTCCCTGGAAAGGCTGCAGCAGGTCAGCCACACAGTCCTGCAAGCCCTGGGGAGAAAGCAGAGGTGCTGGGGGCCCACAGCCCTTCATGGGCGTGGGCAGCCTGTGTGCTGGTGCCCATGGGCACAGCTGGCTGCCCCGGCAGCCCTGCAGAGATGCAGCCCACCCAGGCACCCCCATGGGCACCATCCACCCCAGGCACTGGGTACTTGTGGGTGGCAGTAGAGCCGGGAGGGGTCCAGCCAGGCGTAGTTCGGGCCCTTGATGTTGGGGGCCATCAGTGCCAGGTACCAGCCCTTCTCCTGGGTGGCGGGGACATGGCACAGGTCCATGCGTGGGGACTCCAGGCTGCAAGCACTGAGATGTAACGGAGGTGAGACCCTGCACCCACAGCTCCCACAGGGCTCCCCATGGTTCGTTCAGTGCCCCCATCTTCCCCATCTACACCCACATGTGGGCACCCCAGGGTCCCAGTGTGCCCGAATCGGTTCTGTACCTGGGTACTGGCGGCAAGGCTGAGCTGAGTGGAATGGTCACGGGGAGCGTCACGGACAGCGACAGCTGAGTGGGGGCAGCCCCTGTGGTGCTGGACACCCGCCAGTATCCTTGGCCAGCTGGGCCATAGGCCAGTGTCAGGCAGGAACCCTGCCCATGGGCCAGCGATGTGCTCCCGCTGGGCATTCACACGCCACATGGGTGTCCCCAGCACCCAGTGCCCAATGCACCCCATGGGTGCGAGGGTCAGCAAGACAGCGTGATGCTCAGGGTGCAGCCCTGCAGCCTGGGGGATCTTGGGCAGTGCAGGGACTTTCAGAGTCCACGCACGTCCCTGTCAGGGTGTCCGGGTGCCATCCTGCCCGGCCAAGCACTGGTTCCCTTGGCCACCCACCCTGCCAGGTCCGTGTCCGGATTGTCAATGGGCTCTGTGGAAGGGGAGCCAGCCAAGGGGAGCGAGCCCTGGCAGCTGTGCTGGGAGCTGCTGGACGCCTGTGGGCTGCCAGGCTGAGCTGGGCACGGGTCACCGGGGCTGCTCCTGTGACAGATGCCGTGGAGCATCCATGGGATGGGGATGTGGGTCTGCATCTGTGGGATGGGGCACGGAGCTGTGGGGAGCATCCGTGGGATGGGGATGTGGAGATGTAGGAAGCATCCGTGGGATGAGACATGGGGCTGAGGGGAACATCCTTCTCCCGTCGGGGGCCACTCCGAGGCCAGGGGCCGTGCGGGGGCCGGTGCGTCACGGGGCGGGCGCCTTGGGGCCGGCGCGTTACCGGCCCCGACACATCACCCCACCGGCTGCCACAGCAACGGGGCCCGGCCCCACCGGGAGGGGTAACCCCTTCCCCGCGGGCTGCGGGGCTCGGGATGAGCCGCGGCTCTGGGAAGCGGCTCCAGCACCCTGGCTCTCCGGGACCCTCCGCAACGTGCCGTGCCGAGCCGAACTGTGCCGTACCGGGCCGTTTCGAGCCGTACCGGGCAGTGCCGTGCCCTGCCGAGCCGCCCCGCGTGGGCGGGTTGCACGGGGCTATAAAGCGGCCCCACGGCGGCGAGCGGTGCGGTGCCATGTGCACCCCGGGACTACTCTGCCGCCTCCTCCTCCTCCTTCTCCTCCTCCTGCTGGCAGCCGTCCCTGGAGCAGCCCCCGGTACCGGAGCGGTCCTGCCGGGACGCCCCCGTGCTCGCCGCGGGCTCACCTACCCCGGGACGCTGTGGTGCGGTGCGGGCAGCAACGCGGATGCCTATGAGCAGCTGGGTAAGGGCGGCGGGGCCGCTGCTACCTGTCCCCCCATCCCATCCCATCCCATCCCATCCCATCCCATCCCATCCTTTCCCATCCCACCCTTTCCTTTCCCATTTCTTCCCATTCCATCTCATCTCTTTCCAGTCCAGTGCTGGGTCAGACCACATAATTCCTAGTCCGGTTCCATCCCAGTGCTGGTCCTCTCCAGTTTCCATTCCTGTGCTAGTTCAATCCCAGTCCAGACCTTACTTCAGTGCTGGTCCATTCCCAGATGACCAGTTCACCTCTCTCTAGTTCCCATCACAGGGCTGGTCAGTTCTGGTCACTACACGGGTCCCATCATCATCACCATCCTGGTGCTGGGCCAGTCCTGATTCACTCTCTGTCTCCAGCTTGGTCCCTGATCCATCCATCTTCCATTCTGGTCCCCATACTGATGCTGGTCCAGTCCCTATCCCAGTGTTGGTCCAACCTGGTCCACTCTGATTCCCCATCCTGATCCCAGACCAGTCCCAGTCTCATCCCCACTGTGGTGATGGTGCAGCCCCAATTCCCATTCCAGTACCAGCCTTCTCCCCATCCAAGTGCTGGTTCAGTCCCAGCCTGTCTCAGCTCAATCTAATTCTGATCCCAGTCCTAGCCCAGTGCAGCCCCAGTCCAGCCTTGATCACAGTCCCATCTAACCCCAGCCCATGTGTGTGCCCCACCCCCTTGCCCAGACTACACCCCTGTCTGCACCTTGTGCCTTCCCCACAGGGGAACACCGGGACACAGACCGGTGCTGCCGGGACCATGACCACTGCCAACATGTCATCCACCCTTTCACCGCCCGCTACGGGTACCGCAACCTGCGCTGGCACACCATCAGCCACTGCGACTGCGACCGCAGGTGAGTGGCCCTGCACCCGGCCATGCCCCACAGCATCTGGGCTTGTATCAGCACTAGTGTGGCCAGCAGGACTAGGGCAGGGATTGTCCCCCTGTACTGGGCACTGGGGAGGCTGCACCTCAAATACTGGGTACGGTTTTGGGCCCCTCACTCCAAGAAGAACATCAAGGGGCTGGAGTGTGTCCAGAGGGTCTGGAGCACAAGTCTCATGAGGAGCAGCTGAGGGATGTGGGGTTGTCCTGCCTGGAGAAAAGGAGGCTCAGGGGAGACCACCTGGCTCTCAACAGCTCCCTGACAGGAGGTTGGAGCCAGGTGGGGTTGGGCTCTTCTCACAAGAAACAAGTAACAGGAGAAGAGAAAATGGCCTGAAGTTGCACCAGGGGAGGCTTAGGTTGGACATGAGGAGAAATGTCTTCCCCACAGGGCTGTCCAGGCCTGTCTCAGTCTGCCCAGGGCAGGGGTGGAGTCCCCATCCCTGGAGGGGTTTCAAAGCTGTGGAGATGTGGTGCTGAGGGCCTTGGGTTAGTGGTGCCCTGACAGCACTGGGTTAACGGTTGGACTGGATGATCTTTAAGGTCTTCAGGCATCATCAATTTCCAACCAAAGCAATTCCATGATTCTATTATTCTATCCCTCCATCCTGGAGGGGTCCCAGCCCCTCCAGCAGCTTCCCTCACCCTGTCTGTGCCCCGCGGCAGGTTGAAGGAGTGCCTGCAGCAAGTGAACGACACAGCCTCGCGGGTGGTGGGCCAGGCCTTCTTCAATGTCATCCAGGTTCCCTGTTTTGAGTTTGCCTACAAGGAGGAGTGTGTGGAGCCCTACCTTTATGTCTGGTGAGTGCCCCCTACTCTGTGGGGATCAGCCTCCCCCTTGTCTCGCCTGACCCCACAACTCCCCGTTCTCTGCAGGTGCAAGGCCTACAACACAGTGGCCATCGCAGTGCCCAGGGAGCCAGTGCTGTACGAGTTCGGCGGAGAGCTCATCGACCGGGCAGCGAGGCCCGAGGGGATCCCTCTAAGTCCTCCAAGGAGCAGTGCAGGTGGAGAAGCCATCCCAGTGGAGCATCACACACCTGCCCACCCACTGTCACCCCGCAAGGCAGCCAAGAAAGAGAGGAAGGGGAAGAAGAAAGACAAGAAAAAGAAGGGTAAAGGTCTGAAAAAGAAAGGACCTTCCAAAAACAGGGAGCTGAGCCATCATCCCGCAACCCCTATCCTCACCAAGCAGGACCCACAAGCCCTGCTGCTGGACTTGGGGGAAGTGGGCAATGCCATCCTGAGTGATGCCCCAGCATGGGAGGGCTTGGGCAGGGACCCAGCACCAGCCACCCCCTCCCCAGTACCCACCACCAGTGGGAAGAGGAGGAGGAAGGAGAGAAACAGAAAGAAGAGGCTGAAAAGCAAAGCTGAGGCGCAGCCCGCCTAAGAGCTGTGGCCCTGACTCCCCCCTTGCCCTGCGTGGGTCTTGGCTGTGTAATAAAGTTGGTCGCTTGAGCAGATGGTGTGGCCTCAGCCCTGCTCTGTGGGGACAAAGGATTACACTGGGGTGGCATCCAGGGGACACCCTGGGGCTGAGCCCGCTGGTGGGGCTGAGGGAGGGGAACTGCTTGGAGCAGGCTGGGTATTGAGTGGGTTGCAGCTGTTCCTCACCACTCCCCCCAGCTCATGTCATCTTCTGGGCACTGGGGACAGTGAGTTGCTGCTCTGGCTGGGGACACAGCTCCTGTCTGCATGTGAGCATGGGACAGAGCCCTGATTTTAACTCCCCTGCCACAGAGGGCTGAACTCTATCTCACCCCAGGGGTATTTTTCTGGAGGGCCAGTTCATGAATTGCAGTGTCCCAGTTCCATCCTCTGGCTTAACCCACTGCCAGAGTGTTCCCACACCAGCCCCAGAGCTCCTTCTCCAGCCCCCAGCAATGGCAGTGGAGGCTGCTCTGGGAGGAGTGGGAGCCTTGTTCCTCCCCAGAAGCTCCCCTAAGCCATACAACAGCTCTCTGGAGTGGGACAAGAGAAGCTTTCCCAGCCCTGGGACAAAGGCAGATGCTGCCCGGGGAGAGGCAGGGGCAATGGTGACCTCAACCCGATTTATTTCCCTCACCAATAACTGGGCTCCTGGAGCACAGAGTTTGAGGAAGCGCCCAGAGGCAGGACACTGCCACCAACACCTGCAGAGCTCTTCGGAGGAAGCACAGCTCAGCCCAAGCTCCCCTCTCCTATGCAGTAGAAAGATCTTCCCGCACCAGCACTGAATTCCAGACTCGGTAAAAGCATACGAGGAGCTGAGCACTGGCTCCTCTCACCTTGGGAGATCCGACAGCACCAGGGCATGTAGAGCAGAGCTGCACCCTGCAAACCCCCCTGTTCCTGGAGGAGCGTGTGATGCAATCCCAGATCCCTGGAATAAGGAATCACAAGAGCCCAGGGGGGAAATACCAAAGCTGTAGTGAGGCATCGCACCCTCTAATGGGCACAAAGTCCTTGGGGTGACCCCAGTGTCACCTGCTAATGCCTCTGTGTCATTAGCTGGGCATGCAGAGTGTATTTTTGCTCTCCTCAGGAGATCTTAGCAGACAGACATGCTGGTATCCAGGTGGCCCTGGACAGTTCCTCCCTCTTCCTCCAGGTCACTGCAGGAAGCACTGACGTGTGGCATGCAGGCCGCTTCCCAAAAGTAGAATTTTTATTGACGGTAAAGGGAAAACTAAAAACAAAGAGCCAAAAAGGAGCCAACACCACACAACTAGCCCTCCCCTCACTGCCTCATACAGGTCCGTAAGGAGCTGCTCCCAGTCAAATTCCCATCGTAGAGTTTCATGAAATAAAAAATATAGCATAAGGTTAGTACACCTACGGCAGCCAAGGGCCCCAGCTCGGGGAGGAACAGGACCCTGCCAGCCCCCCCGACTACTGCAGCCAACGTGGCAACCAAGGCAAGACCTGCATTTCTCTGTAGAAAGCACTTTGCTTTGTCTCCAGGGTGGCTGCCATTCTTCAGGAGCATTTACATGCAAAAAAAGACCTTTGTTTCTTAAGATCTGCAGTTCTTGCTCATTTCCGAGCAAGGGGAGGCTGACCAGGAGCACTGGGAGGGAACAAAGACTCTGCTTCCATACAAAATCCCTACTAACAAAGCAGGAGAGGAAAGAAAAGAGTGTGTAGCAGGAACTTTCCAGTTCAGCAATGGCTCTCGGCGCTGGCTGGCGCTCTGCAATACTGCAGTGTGCTGCTTCTGGCACGACTGACGTTATCTGCATTACCTGTCCGTCCTCCCTCCCCGTAGCTCTTCAGGAGATGCCCTGGCTGCTGCTGTGATGTGTCTCTACACCGCATTCAAAACAAAACATTACTCTTTATCGGCTCAACAGAAATGGGCTTCTCTGTGAAAAGTTTCAGCGCACAGAGGGCAACTGCAAGCAACAAAGGAAGGAGCATGGACTTCCAGCACTGCTTCTAAGCACATCCACTGCTAAGAGGAGAGGGCAGGCAGGCAGTGCAGTGGGCAGGCAGAAAACCTCTCCACTAGCCTCCAGTAGAAACACTATTTATTCACCCCTCTTGGTTACAACTGGGCAGGGTTAAGCAGAGAGGGAGGAGGAGGCCACGCGCTCCCAGCTGCTTCGTGTTCTCTGCCATAGGAGCAGCTGCTCTCGCAGTGTTTTTAGCCCCCGTGTCTGTGGGCTCGGGAAAGCTGCCGTGGGCTGGCGTTTTGCTTCGCAGTCTGATTAAAATAAAAATAATTAAAAAAAAATAAAATCAAAACTAAATAAATATTGTTCCAAAAGAAGGCAGAGGAGAGAGCAAGCCTTTGGTACGACAGCTGCATTTCTCTCCGGCGAGACACCGAGCCCCGAGCTGCTGTGCAGGACCCCTACGAACACAGCTTGGGGCTGGCACAGACTCTGCTGAGCCCGTTACACATGAAAACATGGAGCAAACAACAACAGAAGCTTTTTGTGAACTCGGGTTTGCCTGTCACAAGCCTCGTGACTTTGCTTTGTGTTCTCAGGAGAAGGAGAGGTGACAGTCAGGGGTGGGGAGAATCCAAATGAAATGGGCTCACTGCAGGGCAATCGTCTGCACTTTCAGGGACGGTCACTTCCTAGTCTTTGTGGCAAAAGGAGACCGCGGGGATGGATAAGGAAAGGTTTGTTTGACCTCAACGTTACTCTGCCAAGCTTCCAAAATGATGAACCAGGGCCTGGGACTCCGAGGCGGCTGCGGCATCCCTTCCTATGGTATATTTATATATAGAGAGAGTATATGCATTTAGACCAGCCCTGCCAAGTCTATTCATCCGCTCGGGTGCACGTCACCAAGAGTCATTTCCCATCATCTCACAACATAGAAAACAGGAGTTATGTGGCTAAGGGGAGGAAAGTTGTTTTCAACTGTTCACTCTCCCTTCCCCTTCCTAGAGAAGGGAGCGGAGGTCCCGGGTGGGGTCCAGCATGGCCTATCGATCCATCTCATCCAGCAGCGGTGTGGCGTCCCCAGCAATGGACATGGGCGTGCTCTCGATCATGGGGCTGGGAGAGGGGCGAGGAGTCAACCTCTGCTTCTGTTTCCTCCGTTCAGCCTCCTTCTCCTGAAGCCACTGCTCGGCCATCTTCCCCCAGTCGATCGCAGCGTGACTGTTGGTCCTGCAATGACACGGGCAGGGGGTGAGACACCTGCAGAAGACCTTCGCTTCCCTGCCTCCCCCCACAGGGCACAAGGTAGCCCCACCACCTTGGATCCCCAAAAATCAACAACAGCAATGAAGATGGGACACAGACAGATACACGTGCCTGGCCCTGGAGTCACTCACTTTGGCTGCTGCCTCTGCCTTGAGCTGGATGATGGCTGTGACTGTGTCTGGGACTGGGTGGACTGGGGTGTGGTGTTAGCCTGGAGCTGGTACTGGGGTGTTGTAATCGGCTGGCTGGGGGTAGTGTAGGAGTAGCTGGGGGTCATCAGAGGGGTGGCCACCGGTTGCTGTGCCGGAGTTGTAAAGACCTGCAGAGAGCAGATACTGTCAAAGGACAGAGAAGCAGCCCCACTGGGATGCCTGGGTAGGGGTCTGGTGTGCTCTGCATTGCCCTGCTCACCCAGGAGGCTGGAGCACACCCTTGCTGCACACTCCCAGCCTAGCTGGAGTCCCTCATCTGAGCAAGGAGAGGTTTGCAGTGACCATTGCCCAGGGAATGGAGGGCTGCAGGGCAAAAGGAGCAACACCCTGCTGAGCACAGGATGTCTGTTCCTCTGAGAGACCCCAGTCGCCCACCCAGCCTGGGCCAGCAGGGCTGCCAGAGTCTGCCTTCCTTTTTCACCCTATGCAGGGTGCAAGGGGAGATGTTTAACCCAAGCCAAGGCATGGGCTGCAAGAGATAGGCATAAGAGACACTTGAGGCCAGCTAGCAGAAATGACATCCTGCAGTGGGCACGAAGAACAGATGAATTCTTCCCCTGAGGGCTGCAAAGAAAGCGCAGCAGCTCTCACAATGCCTCCCTCCCACATCCCAAGCTGCCTGGCTCACTGGGAGTGAGCACTCTGAGGGAGTGCCTAAGTCTCTGCCCCCCGGTGTTCACCTCCTTTTTCCTTCAGATTGCCTTGATGATTCATACACTGGGTTATCCACAGTCCCTGCTTATCCTCAGCTCAGCATTTACTGTGCCAAACTCCGTGCAAGCCTCCCAAGGTGGTCTAGTAGAGGATCACTCCTCCGTGCAAGCCTTGTCTTGCAGCACCTCTTCATTTGGTTCTCTTGGATGGCTGTTTGTGTTTTTTTGTACCCAGGCATCTCAGTCCTCGTTGTCAGCTGGGGAGCTGGCAGCATGGGCTGGGAGCAGGGAGGCAGCAGCACACATGAGGAAAGGCTTCAGAATGAGATGAAACCATCCGACTCCATCTTATTCCTTGCGAAGCCTCTGGGTGCTCAGTCAAGCTGAGGTGTTCGCCTGCCGGTGCGGCTCGGAGATTAGCACACTGAGCTGAAAAGCCCTGCAAACTCAGCACATAGTTTCCCAGCTAATCTCTTCCACTGGCAGCTCACGTTGCCAATTCAGGGGCACAATCAGAAGGTTGTGCGCCTTCACCGCTGGATCCCGCTTCTCCACCCTGCCACATTCCTTGGGGGCCAGACCAATTTGCTACTTGCTTCAACTCTCCCCAGAGGAGGGCTGTGCTACGTGCCTCATTTCCTCAGCCACAGGAGGCAAGAAGAAACCCAGCCCAACAATCCAGCCGGGCTCCCCACGTGTAGAACCGTGGATCTGTAGGACTGGACAATCCCAGGCAATGAGTAACCCCTCAGGCTCCCAGTACAGCTCCCATGGGACAGTTTCCAGCAGCAAGGAGAAGCCATGAAGCACCTCCTCTCAGAAACTTCAGTGACACCTACGTGGTACGCGCTGCTGCCACCTCCGCTGCCTCCATAGCCGTACTGACTGGATGCCCACTGCGCAGGGGTGGCATTTGGGTTCTGCCCCTGGCCTGTGACAGCAGCAATGGCACTGAACATCTGGGAGGTCATGTTCTGTGGTAGAGCATTCACTGCCCGGGTCAGGTCTGCAAGAAAGACCCATCACATTATAGCAAAGCAGAGCCTGGAGAAGGAGTTTGTATTACAGTTCCAACCAGGGAAGGCCTGCACTGACCTGCCAGGTTGATGTTAGCTGGAGTAGCGTTAATAGAGGCTGGAGTCCTGGTCCGACTGCTGCTGCTGGGGGTAATACCTGTACCAAACACAAACCAGAAGAGATCAGTTCTCCTAGAAGAGCAGCTATTGGCCTGAAACTCGGGATTTGGAAAAAATGCAGGTAACGCTTGTACTGGCAAAACACTGTGTTACCAGGGAGTGGTGTGTGCAGGATTTATGGTGGGGGAAGCCAAGGGAGAGGAAAGGGACAAGCCCAGTCTGTGCTGCAGGGCCCACTTGTCTGAAAGATTAACTCTCAGGAGAGTTCTCAATGGGCTCAGAGGAGCCAGTTGCTTTGAAACTTTCCACATATAGAAAAATCCTAGGACGCCTTTCAGGGACAAAGAACACGAAATTGTCCTTTAATAACTGTCCCTATTGTGTGACAGCCAGGAAATAAATAGCTGAGGCAGTCAAGTTTTGGAGTGCTCACCTGGAACAGGGTCCTGATAATGATCCTTAAACCATCGGAAGAGTCCGTTCACAGTAGGGAAGACCTGGCCCCGGTAGCGGAATCCTTCTGGGGTCACTGTCACATACTCTATCCTGCGAGAAGCAGTGAATGTAGGAGAGCACAAGAGATCACAGACTGCTCTGAAGCCACACCTGCCACTGTACAGCACCCTCACGCTAACAGGTGACAGAACAGGGATAACCTACAAACTCGGGTAATGGCCGTACTGGTAACAAACTGACAGACATATCCAAGACACTTACACTTTGTTCTCAAACAATTGTTCCAAAATACTGTTCCCTTCCTTACAAAATCTGTCAATCACTGTCTACTCCCGTGACACACCCTGCACAGGGCAGTACAGCTGGTTAGAAACACAGGGGTCTCCTGGGTGAGATTTACTTCTAGACATGGGTCCTCTACTGTCAGGAGGCCAAAGTGGATAAGGGGATACATGCCTTATAGGGATACTGGCAGAGCTGAAGAGAAATTGGCAGCAATAAGCTGAGGTGTGGTACTGGCAGTACTCAGCTGCAGATGCCAGGCTTGTCTCTCACTTACCTTGGTTTGCCTCGAGGCTGATATCCCAAGAGGAATTTGCCAGGTAGATCTTTACAGGCACTGATAAAGTAGGGAATAAATGTTGGCTTCTCTTTCTTGGTCTTTATCAGCAGCTCTTCCAGCTTCTAATCAGAGAGAAATGAAGAGGAGAAATGCTCAAGGAGAGCCTGTATTTTCAGCAACACACTGAGCCTATGGATATCTCCCTCCATGCTGAGGTCAGCCCTTTTTTGCCCAGCCCTGGTGCCTGCAATCCATCAGGGACCACCAACTGCACTGTTTCTGTGCAGGGCTGGTGCACAAATGTCAGCAAGTCACAGAAAGCTGATACTTTCCCTTCAACTGTATTTGCTGGCAGGGCAACCCTTTGCTGCTCTGGCACACCACTGTAACACACCATGCTCCCACATCCTAACTCCACTGCTCCCAGACAGAATTCCCTGGGACCTACAGCAGAAACCTGACTGCCAAACCCCAAGTGACAAGAAGATCAGAGAGCTCAGTCCGGCAGCAGCTCATGCCAGACTCAAAGAGTTTAAGACCTGTCCTGAGACAAAGAAACTTATACTATACTCCTTTATCTTCCACACAAGCTACCACAGCCTGGGACAGGCTCACCTTCTTGTCTCCACCGTTGCAGTCTTGATAGTATTTGTGATTCAACAGGTCTCTGGCAAAAGAAGCCATTGGCTGGACATAGCGAGCAACAATTTCATCCAGGTCTTCAAATTCCTTTGAACACACACATTTAAAGTGGTATTTAGGGTGCATGAGGAGGAACTCTTATTCTAGTATACAGCCCTCAGTCATATATTCTGCTCAGCAAGGATGGTTATTTTGAAGGATGGTAAACCAAACAAATAATGAGTTGAGTATTGTCTAAGAAACTGGGGAACACAATGGAAGCTACTCTCCAACAGCCTGATAGCAGCTGCAAGGACAGAAAGGCTGTGGCAACCTGTCCCTGCCAAATAGGTACTTCTTTCCCACCAGCTCCTTCCCAGGCATGCTCTGCAGGGCTCTCACCTCAGTGTTAATCCAAAGCGTGGAGCCCAGGCTGAAGGCATTCTCCTTCCCCTCTTCTCGGACATCCACGTGCTGGTAAATCCCGTCATTCACCTTCCAGGTGACAGTCAGATGGTTCTCCCCTTTGCTACTTGGCCGAATAATTACATCCCCTTGGTCCATGGTCTCCATCATCTTCTCGGCTTGCTTGAAGCTGATGTTGTGGAATGATGGGTGAGCAATTACTCTCTTGATGTACGCTGGGGGACAAAGCAGAGTGTTTAGGCTTCCAGGAGGAACTGCTTTATTGCAACTCTATGTCTAACTGCGCTTATTCTCCTGAAGCACCCTGAGAAGGCTGGCCTTATAAAGGAGAGAAAAATTAGAGACTCACTTGTCCGCTGCTGCTTTCTTTTCAGGTCTTCTTCCTGTTTGTGATCTGCTGCCTCAGAGTCAAAGTCGTAGTAGGTGTCTTTAGGCAGTTTCCACTCATTGTTCTTATCCATCAGGTCTGAGGTCCTGCAGGTCAGGTCTGCACTGAACTTCTCAATGTCGATCTTCATAATCCTGCAGTGAACGGTCATTCCCACCTATGGGAGAGGGGCAGGCAAAGCTGATCGGCAGGTTTGGCTCCTATAGCAGCCTCCCTGTGCTACACAGTGATCCGTGTGAGGTCACGCTGCCAATAAGGAGGCACAAATTACCTCACCTACTTCAGACATAAAACGTTTAAAAAGTGATCCTTCCATACAGACTGAAAATCAAATGATCCCCAAAATGACAAAAATCAAGGGAGATTAAAGGAAAAACAGTCGGTTTTCCACCATCTCTACTACCTATGCCCTGTACCACACAGAAAACTGCATGTCTGGTGGCTGAGGACAACTAAGATTGCTATTTTCACAGAATCACAGAATTTCTGAGGCTGGAATAGACCTCCAAGATCATCAAGTCCAGACTATGACCCAACACCATGACATCAGCTAGACCCTGTCACTAAGCCCCACATCAAATCTTTCCTTTTCCTTCACAATGCACAAGAAAGCAGTTAAGTCTGTTGAGAAGCAGAGTGGAAGATGCCCAGAGGACTTCCCTACTTCAGTGGGAAAATACCACCACAAAACCCACTATGTCTTAGTCCAGTTAACCGTGCTGAAGTTAACAATGGCTCTTTAAATAACTGCTAAGAGAACTCTGAGCTTACAGGATTATCAATCACCTGCATGGGCTGTCACGGGGACCTCAAAAGACAGCAAAGATGTTAAACCTCTGTTTTAACATGTGATAAAAATATGTGATTCTGTTTCTTTCAGAACCCCAATCCCTGTCCTGAGCAAGGCCAGTAACTCTGATGACCTCCACAAATGAACTAAGACAGAAGAAAAAGCGAAGAGAGGGGGAGTGACCCTCACATATCTAACAGCAGTTCTGTGAGCTCTTTAGAAAGCCATAAACAAAGGGCAGCTCTGCATTAGAATGCCTTCTGGCCTCCTAAACCCAGGCTTTAGCCAGACTATAATAAATCCTCCTGCAGTGCAACATGTTAACTGATTAACATGGTTCACACCAGCTGCCAAGAGAGATTTGCACTGTGGGAGAAGGACATTAACCAGAACCTGAACCTGCTGCTGATTTAAAGCCCTTAAATGAAAATAAGGTTTGAAAAATCATTTAGGGAACAGTGTTATTAAACAACCTCTGAATCTTTGGTATTGGCTCCAGGCTCTTCCAGCTCTTGCTGGATATGTGAAAATCCACTGCTTTCATACCTTCACCCTTTCTTCTGGCCGCTTGACCACCTTGTCACTAAGAAATTTTGTTGGGATGAAGCCAGCGACGCCGTTATCCAGACGCGTCTTCACTCCAATGGCCTGACCTGGGCAGGAACCACTGTCAAAGTGGTTCCAGACCTTGAGGAAGGCAAAAGTAAAAGTCATTCAGCATAGAAACAAAATAACCCTGTCATCTCCCACTCAAAGCGAGTCTAAAAGCTGTGTCAGGAAACTGGTGGGGCCAGTAGAGACATATGGAACTGCAGGACTCCAATGAATGCTACCCAGTAACGCAATCTTCCCGCTTCAGTTCTGCTCAGCTTACAGGGCTTTGCAAGCAGGAAGCTCTGAACAGTTTTAGACCCAGAACACAAGCCTGCTGGCTTCTAATGAATGCTATAGGGTTTGAAAGTCACGGATTACCAAGGCTGGAATTCAGCAGTATTTAGAAGAGACCTAAGGTACAGCTGCATTAAACAGCAGGGAGTCACAGTAAGTTCTTAAAATTGAGAAGGTGGCAGAACAACCTTCTGTTCTTAGTGTCAGGGCAGTTTCTCTGCGTAAAACAATCCTAAACCACAAACAAACTTGCTTTATGTATCTGCAAAGAACTGGTCAGCTTAGCCCCACGTCCATTTCACTCCTAGCCCAGTTCAGTAAAATCCATAATGTAGCCATAAAGGAACTGTCAAATCTGAAGCAATTACTCAAAAGTGGAACAGATCATATTTGCAGGCAAAGGCCACATTCAGGGCTCCTGGGGCACTGCAGACACAATCTTGGCCTTGATACCTTGTCTCTCAAGAACGCTACAAACACTCAAGCCAAAGGCAGACCCTTTAGGAGGAGCAGTCCCACCTCGCTGAGCTCTGGGAAGTTATCCTGCTGACAGAAAGGACACTGCCACAGGCCACTTTCATCGTTCCGTATTGCCTGGTCGTAGCTTTCTCCCTGTGGCCGCCTGTGGGCTATCCCAGTCACGTTGCAGATGATCATTTTACCTGTGGTGTGATGAGAGAGAATGAAAAACTGAAAGCCAACTGCAGAGCTGGGCAGCTCCTTCAATCTAAGGTAGTTGTGCATGAAGATGACTGGAAACAACTCAGGTCCTTGAAAAGCTGCTTCACATCCATGCAACCATAGCACTGTCCCAACATCACACTCACCAAGATGCCCCTGCCCCACCTTTATGCATCCGAGGTCAACTTAGGATGACAGAATCCAGGAGCATGAACAGGGATGTACCTATATAAAAAGTCTCTGGAGTTTCCTTGGTCAGCATATTGAAGACTTCTTCTGTGTTTGGAGAACGGTATGGGGTTCTCAGGTCCTTGTACCTGCAGCTTAGTTCAGCTCGAATGTCATATAAAGTGATATGCTTGTCACCGTAGCCCTGTATTCAAAGGTTATAAAGCCATGAGCAGCAGGGAAGAGGTGAGTAGGGAATCCAGTATAAGTTATGAAATAACTGGAGGAACTTATCAAACGAAAAACTTAGGAAAGCAGAATGTACAGGGTACCATCAAACTGTGGAACTCAGTCACAGGATGTTGAGGAGGTCTAAAGTACCAATACATTCAGAAGAAAGTTAGAAAATTTCAGGGAGAACAGCTTAAACAGTCTAATCACTGTCTCCTGCCTCCTTCCTCCCTCTGCCCCAAGTGCACTTTCCGTAAGCACTTTCTACATGCCATTGCCAGACACTGAATACTCATCGTGGCTGTTAATACATTTTACAGCGGCAACAGCTAAATGCTCAGCTCCTAAAAAGGATAAGAGTTGTCAGCTATAAAACATAAGAAACTGAGCTGGACAGCAGAGCTTCCCCTCTGTCTCTCAGCACCAGGAACCCTCAGCGCACCTGTCTTTCCAGCTCTTCAGCAAAGGCATCAAGATCCAGGTCCTTCAGACGCTCAGGGTTTTCCAAGATCTCCTCTAGAGCTCCTGCGGGATTGGCGTCCTCTGCAGACTCATCGTATTCTAAGGCATCCACTGCCATTTTTCTTGCCCATTCATAGGTTTCAGGGTGGACCCTTGACCCATCTAGGACTTCGATGTAAGAATCGGTACTGAAATAAAACCAAAGCCATGTCCAGATAAGGACTCTTCAAGGTTTCAGTCACCTCCTTCAGCTCAATAAGCACACGTTGATCACCGCTATTTAGCTGTGTGGCTGCTTTGCCACCACTGTCCTCTGTGGAATAAACTACTCTAAAAAGGTCATGCTGAATTCTTCCTCACTAAATCAACAGGAGACAAGGCAAGACATGACAAATTCCAGCCTGCAGCTCCTGCACCGCAAAGATGCGGCCAGGAATTTTGCTGCTAGCTAGATTTGATCGCTCTGTATGTGATAGCTGCTCAACGAGCACATAGCTCTCTACAATTTCTCTTCCCGTACAAGTTAAGTGCTGCCAACTGGCAGTGTGCAGTCATTCGCATCCAGCTGTTTGGATGAGGCTGTACTTTGCCCCCTGCATCTCTGCGACTTGTGCCTTGCAAGACAACCTGGGACCTGGTGGGGTTGGATCACTCGGTGTAAGGATTCAGCTAGGAGTCCTTCCTCAGACTGCTTTTCAATGGCAAAAGGGACACTGGGCTAGTTCTAGAGAAAGCAAGTTTCCAACAAGTGACCCTTCTGTGCAATGCAGTCAGGCAGAGATTTAGAAACTAGGTTACTGCTGTCCTCCAAACACACATCTCTTATTTAGTTACCAGTAACCTAATGCTCTACAAACTTCCCAGCATTGCTACTAGTTTAAGATGAAGCTAATCTCCTGAGTTATATTTCAAGTTTGAAATTTTAGATAAATAAAATATTGATGGTAGAACTGGGCAGAAAATAAGCACAAGTGCACAAAGGTTACTGACGGACGTGCACAGCAACTATATTAAGGAACAACTGTTTCCAGTTTAGTTCCTCTTGACCACAAAGGGTCTTTCAAACCACCATAGCAAGCTATATAGTTAATGTTCTGCAGCTCACACTGCTGTGTGAGTTTAGCTGCCCTTAAGAATCACATTAATAACCGGGAATATCTGAACTTGGCCAGGGATCAGAGGGGCCACACAGAAACTGCTGGGAACACGGACTCGAGGGAACAAGATTGCTTCAGCCTGCTGCTCATGCTAACTTCATACCCTGTATGACACTGAACGTAACCCCGTACCCACCTATCACCCAGCGATGCTGTGTCAATTTTGATGAAGCCAGCACAGTTGATAAACACCTTGGGTCCCATGTGACACATCGTAACCAGCTGGGTCCTGTTCTCCAGACGTGTGTTGTTTTGTTTTAAAATCTGGAGAGGGAGAGGTAATAGTATAAACCTTGCTATGAAAACACCAGAGTTCTCCAGGAAAAGCAGAGGACTCGCTGTGGACACTGCAGTGTTCAAAGCATCTGCATAATCAAACCCATCACAGCTCATCAGTTGTTGCCCCCTGCCTGTGTCTCAACATTATATGAAAGGAGATGACTCCACATGGACCAGCTCCAACCCTCAGGGAAATTGCTGGCATTTTGCCTTGACTTTTCCACAGTATGGAGGCATCTTGATCCTCCAAGAGCACATCCCCTCCCATGGGTGCAGGAGCTAGCTAGGACTGATGGATCTGCTGAGCTGCTTGGGTCGATCAAGGACACAAGTCCACACACAGCTTTGGGGTTAGGTGCCGTGAGGTAACACATGCACTAAAACACATGTCCACAGAACCATCAGCTGCCTCTGGCACAGGGGACCCTGTCCCATCCTGTAACAGCATTGCCATCAGGCCAGCCCACACGTTATCTGTGACGCATCATTGCTGTAGGCAGGGACAGAAGCCTCCTTACCTTTAGCAGATGAGTGCCTTTGCGTGGTCCCAGGCCACACACGTACTGCAGCAAAGCCTGGCTGTGAGGGTGAGCAATCGCCCGGTTGACATCTACTCCCACCTCGTTCACACGGTTTATGAACTCGCAGTAGAGGGCACTCAACAGTTCCTCTTTCACCACGTGCTCCTGACAGAAAGGAGAGGCATTAACACCGGGAGGTGATGTGTGCAAACACTTAGCCATAAGCAAGCTGAGCCAAACACAACAGACTGGCTCCTGGGAGCTGTACTGCACCTCAGAGTTACCCCCGAGAGCAGCCTAAAGGCAGATGAGCTAAAGGAGACAAAAAAACAGGTGCCGTGCAGCCTGAATATGGCATAGAACAGGCAGAACTCGCACCAGTTCAACTTGGAATATTTTTCAACAGCAAACTCTCCAGGCCACTTTCTCTTGAAGAAAAGGATCTTTCTTGACCAAGGATCTCACAAGGAAAAGTTACCTGTAGAGGGTGGAGTTTCAGGCAGAGAATATCCTCATCAGAGCTGCAGACCTGAGCAAATTCTATGAGGGGGTCCTGAATGCGGCGAGCAAGGGAGACAGCTTGACGCAGCAGAGGTGGGTAATCCCGGAACTCATTCTGCAAGAGGCCAGAAAATCAGGGAGAATCCTGACAGTGTTTTCACACTTTGTAGCAAAAGTAGCAAAGACATATCAGACAGGGATTGAAACAAGGGAAACATTCGTTGGTCAAGACAAAGAGAGATGAAGTCAAAGGCTCCCAGGAACTCTGCTGCAACCAGAAATGGAACAATCTCATTCACTCATCTGAGCAAGATCCAATTTAGACTACATCACTATCTACTTTGTACATCTGCTGGTGCTGATGTCTTCAGGGAAGCCTAGATAAGATATTTTGCCTTGATCCAAAGATCGGTACATCACTGCCTAGATGGATCACAGGAGGCAGGCGATGATGCAAGTCAGGGCCAGCATAACAAACGGAGGATGAGACAGCACAAATAAGTGACAGAGTAAGGGATAGCTGCAATAACAGATAGTTCACCTCAGACTTCTTGCTGTTCATGTAGAGGATGGCCAGTTCATTGTCCACCAGCTCCACTCCGATAGAGGACAGCTGCTGCCCTTGATCCAGCTCATGAACAATTCTCTTTACATCCTCCATCAGCATCTGAGCATCCCTAGGGAGAAACAGCCAAGGGGATTGACAGGAGAGGGCAAAGCTGGGTCCTAGAACCGCTTCAGGAGATAAGCGCAATGGGTAACCCCACACCACAGACAGAAACAGTGAAATGTGGACAGGTGTGAGGAAAGGACTGGACAGTGGACAGAACATGAAAACTGACCGGTTTTCGCCTGCAATTGTCACCACATGAGGCTTCTTGTTTAGGAGGAATTTTTTCAAGGTTTCAATATCCTGGGCCTGGAAAGGAAAGTGGGACAGGTCAGAATAGAAAATCTAGAGGGTTTCTGTACTAGGCTAGCTACCAGTCCTGGGTTCCTATTCTACATGGCAAATCCTCCTCCACTGCCACCAGGCCATGAACGTGGCTAAACATCTTTTCCACAGGCTGGCCTTGAAGCTCCTGTCCACTGTAAGGACAAACAGGAAAGCTCTGCAGAGGAAAGGTGGATGGCATCACGTTCTGATGTTACAGGAAATCAATACAAGTAGAGAACAGAAGCCAAAAGCCTGCCCCGAGCTCCAGTAGGTTCCACAGCCTCTTGCTATTATAAAGCTATCAGGGAAAAGGGAGAAAATTTCAGTTGCTGGGACTGCATAAGCTCACAACCCCTAACCAGCAGAACTCGGGAACGGCACAGCCCTGCCACTCCCGGTAAGAGAAGAGGTGAATCAGGATCTAACTGGAAGCAACTGCTCTGCAGGGTTGGAAAAAGGCAATATTCCTGCACGCAGGAGTGACGAGGTGTGAGCTGTCTTCAGACTGACTATTCCTCTCCAGCCCACAGCAGATTGCACGGTTCCAACAGCAACATGCAGACATTCATCTGAACATAGCTGCACCAAAGCTCACCTTCTTTTCCCTCTCCTCCTCACGCCAGGCGTTCCTTCTCTTTGTGAAATGCGGCAATCGGAGGAAGTCTGTAACCTCACCCTCTCCGTTAACAAGGGCACAAAACACGGGGTGGTCCCTGCAAAACAGAGACCCCCAGACATGGAGAGCTGCTAAAGCTGTACATGGATCCAGGGGCGATTCCTCTCCTCCTACCTGGCTGAGGAAAATGCAATGCCTAGCACCCGAATCCCCTTCCCTTGGTTTTCATCCATGAAATCGTCATCTTCCTCCACTTGCTGATCAGGACGGTAGGAAGCTACTTTTAGCCAGTTGTACAGTTTCCGGCTGCAAGCCTGGCCCAACAGAGAAGGGGAGAGTGAGAAAATCCACTGCAGGTGTTTTGGCACAGCCCTTCTCTGGATGGAGGGTTGTGGACTGCTCAAGGCAGCAAGACTGGGACCAGCTGTCCAGTACCATGCAGCCCGTCTTCCCTCCCACAGACGTATCTGCTTTTCTCCCCATCCTTGGAAAAGAACCAAGACTCAGATCCGTGCCAGCCTCCTCCTCCTCCTCCCCAAGAGCCTCGGTATGGCCTACCAGCATCTGTAACCCCAGCTCTGACTCAAACCCACCTGTCTCCCAGCTCACCTTCAGGACATACTCCTTGGCCTCTACCAACAGCTTGTTCTTCAACTCTTTAGCCATCTGCACATAAAGGAACTGGTTGAGGGACCGCTCAATGGCCATCGTACGCTGCCGATTCCACTCTTGCACCTGGTGGCTGAACTCATCCCGATAATAGAACTGTTTGATTTCCTCAAAGTATGTCTGGTCGCTACCGTAACTGCAAGAAATGAGAGGAGGAAATACAGAATCACAGCACAGTGGGGGTTAGAAGGGACCTCTGGAGACCATCTGGTGCCACTCCCCTGCTCCAGCAGGGACACCCAGAGCAGGGGGCCCAGGATCGCAGTGTCCAGGCAGGTTTGGAATCTCTGCAGAGAAGGAGACTCCACAACCTCTCTGGGCAGCCTGGGACAGGCTCTGCCACCCTCACAGAAAAGAATTTTCTCCTCTTCAGATGGAACCTCCTGGGTTCCAGTTTGTGCCTGTTGCCCCTTGTCCTGTCACTGGACAGCACTGAAAAGAGTCTGGGCCCATCCTCTTGACACTTGCCCTTTAGATATTGATAAACACCGATATTTAGGTATTTATAAGATATTTATTTACATATTGATTTTTAGAGAATTATTTAAAGATAAGATATTTCTTAAGCTATTTCTAAGCATAAGAAGGCCTCCAAACACCTGCACTGACAGCACCACTGGCAGGTCCCCACATGGGGATGCAATAGCAGCGCCTTATTCAGGGAGCTGCCTGGAAGATTTAGAGAAAAGCCAATTTCCCTTAGCTGCAGAAGCTGTGCTACTTGACACATCGCAGCTGAATGCCGTGCTGGCAGCGCAGAGAGGCCTGTTCAGTGCAACACAAGGTGCCCACAGCCACTGCAGCACACCCGCATCGCACAGTGGGGTACTCAGAGGGGTAGGGAAGGAACCAAGGGGCACACACAGCGAGGGTGGCTGGGAAACAAGCATCATCTTTCACAAAAATCCTAAAGGCTTCAGAGTTTACCTTCAAACGAGTAAGACAGATGTTTGCTAAAGTTTTCCGTAAGATGAAGAAAAAAGCAAAACCCTGAGAGGCTGCTTGAATTAAGGTTCAGGAAAACAGCAGGCCATGACTCTAGGAGCAGTTTGGGTTACAGAGGAGCTCTAGAGGCACTGGATGAATGAGTTCTGCCGAGACATGAATGGCAAGGCCAGTGAGGACTCACCCCTCCACTCCTTTCATGTCAATGCTAATATCTATAGTGAGCAGTGCCTCCTCCTCTGCCAGGCTCATTTTCAGGAACTGGTCATCCCGTAGCTCTTTCACAGGCTTGTTCTTCAAGTATTTAAAGGAATAGGCATAGTGGGCTTCATCAATATCCTGGGAGAGAGGAGAGACAGTCAGCGTGCACACAGGGCACTCACAATGAAAGACCCTTCTGTACAGCATAGCAGACAATGGTTTTTATTCAATACCCCCTCATCCCCATGCCTGCCAGTCTGCATTTCCTTCCCCAGCAGGACACAGTGGAATTCGTTCCCAGTCCCAGAGAAACAGAGACTATTCCAATACTTGAAGGCAGCATCTCAACAGCAAGAATGCAGGTCTGATGAAACACTGAACTGGAAAGGCAGCAAGTGCTGGGCTGGCCTCTGCAACAGCCCAGCTCACACGCTGCTCTGAGATCCTGAGTTGCCACTGACACAGGAGGTGTTTTCAGATGCAAAAAATTAACATTTGTGTTATTTACATCCTTCCCTGAATTGACACAGAGAGTCAGAGCTCCCTTCCTTACCTTCTTCCCCTTTTTGGTTGGTGAAATGTTGATTTTAGCTCTTTCTTGGAAAGTCTGTCTCAGAACCTGCCTGACCAAAGGCTCCCTGGCTATCTGCAAAGCCACCATGTACCGAGCTCCTTCCAGCACAGCTTCAGGGCTTGGGAACTGACTAAAAGCAAAAAGATAACATGAAGGCTTAGGATTTGAGAATGCTCCCAGATCCCATTCCTTCCGTTACCTCTGCAGGATCTCCACAAAGAGCCCCCACACACTGACCTACACACATAATCCTTGGCCAGCTCCAGGGGCTCTGCAGGGAACTGCTCCGTCTCGTGACGCTGGTAACTATCTCGGAGATTCTCTCCAAACTGCTCAGGTGTCAGACCAAACTTCTTAGCCAGGCCATCTGGTAAATAAAAGAAAAACAAACAAACAAACAAACAAACAAACAAACAAACAAAGAAAAAACCCACAAAAGTTATGAAGACAAAGGTACTGTAGCTTATACTGAAGAAAGCTATCAGTCGTAGAAACATAGATTGGTTTGGGTTTAAAGGAACTTGTAAAAGTTATCAAGTCCAACCCCCCTGCACTGAGCAGGGCCATCTGCAGCCAGAGCAGGTTGCTCAGAGCCCCGGCCCAACCTCCCCTGGGATGGTGCCAGGGATGGGGCAGCGACCACCTCTCTGGGCAACCTGGGCCAGGGGCTCACCACACTCAGCATCAAAAATTTCTTCCTTCTACCCAGTCTAAATCTCCCTTTTCTAGCTTAAAGCCATCACTCCTCATTTTGCCCCAACAGGCCCTGCTAAAACGTCTGTCCCCATCCTTCTTACACACCCCTTTAAGTACTGAAAAGCTGCAATAAGGTCTCCCTGGAGCCTTCTCTTCTCCAGGCCAAACAACCCCAACTCTCTCAGCCTGGCCTCACGGCAGAGGGGTTCCAGTCCTCCCAGCATTTTTGTGGCCATGTCCTCCTTCTACAGGGAAGTTGTGCCACCCAGAAAAGCACATGGGTGAGGCCACTGCAAGCTCGGCACGACAGAGCACAGCCCTTACCCAGCCCAGCTGTCTGGCAGATGGTGTACATATCCCGCCGGGAAGCCTGCTTCAGCTCAGGTCCTTTCTGCTCATCATCTTCTGCATCCTCCCCTTCACCTATGGGAAAGAGATGCTTAGCAAGGCCTCTTTACAGAGGCATCCAAACAGCCGCAGTGTGCCAAAAGCACAGCAAAGGGATTAAACACAATCTATATTGTGCAACAGTGTCCCTAAATTCCACGAACACAACTCAAAGGTCACAGTGGCCTTAAAAAAAAAAAATAATTCAGGGTTAGAAAACCACCCTGAAAGCGGCATCTTTCTCTTCAGTTCCACTCTTTGGCAGTTTTAATAGCAGTATCTCTGGGTTGCACATTAAAACACACACCGAGGTTGCTGATCTTGGCTTTGGCCCTGCTCTGAGGGCTGATGTTCACTGCACCAGAAAGCTGCACCTTGTGTGTCAAACTTTAAACATTTTCAGAGATGCCTGGAAGACCTGGGACTAACTCGAGCTAGAAGCAAACTAGCAGAGATGCTCTGTGCAAACACAAGGGCTTTTCAACATACTTTTTACTATTCTTTCAAACCAGCATTTTCAACCAGCCCACAATTATGAGACTATCAAATCTGGGGACAAACCTTCCTCCTCTTCACCATCCTCTCGGATACGCTTTTGCTTCTTTCGAGCAGCCTTGGCAGCATTCTGCATCTTGGGGATGTCTCGCCCATAGTACAGCAGGAAGTGATTATACACGTCCTTCAGCTCGTCCATGGACTGCACGTCCTTCAGCCTACGGCATGCAAAGCCACCACGTTACACCTCACTTGCAGCTGAGCCGCCATCAAGAGCGCTCAAGGAACCTGCTCGGGTACGGGTCAGGCAGAAGGAGTGCTTGGGTTCAACTTCCAAAAGAGTTTTAAATATTTCTCGTGACTGGCTTTGCGGGGAGGCTAAAGTCAACGCACTGCAGAAGGCAGAGAGCCTATGCCATTTGGGCAAGTTAACGCAAGTCTAAAGTCATTTTGGAACGAATATAAGGAAGTCATGGAATCCTACCTCTCCATGTCCGTAGTATCCAGGGCCCTTATTCCATCTGCCAAGGGCTTGTCAGGGTCAGCAGAGATTTGTTCATACTGATAGGCCTGCATCTTCTCAAACAGACGTGTCAGGTTCTGCTTGCGGATCTTCAGTTGTGTCCACTGGTAAAAGAACAAAGATTTCTGCTGAAAGGTACCATACCTGTGTCACATCTGCCTCCTTCCTTCCCAAGCAGGATCTTGGGATATTTGTCATATAAAAATAATCCTCAAAATCCTCATCCATAGCCATGCCTGGATATGACACACGTGGCAGGTCTCATCTCAGAGATGGAGTATATTAACAGAAAAGAAAATAAAGCAAGGTTTAGATCTACCTGATAGCTGAGAGGAAACCTGCACTCTTTGCAGGAAAGGTCACTACACAAAACAGAAATTGGTGAAGAGGAAGGACTGTTCTGAACCCTCTTCTGTTGGTAACTCTTTATCACCACAGGATAGCAAACACAGAAACAAACAAACAAAATATGGGTGAAAAAGCACACAAGGTCTCCATGGCCAAAACAATCTGCTTAGAAGGATCAGGCTAGGTGAGAAGACATGTTAAATGTTGATGGGATAACAAGTGGGGAAAAGAGCCCTCACCTTCTCATCCCACTGCCAGACCCTCCACAGGTCATTGATGTGCAGCTCTGGCTCCACATACTCCTTTCTGTAGAAGGCGATGAATGGGACCTGGGTCAGAAATGAGACTCATCACCACCAAGCAGGCGACTGGGCTGTTCCTGGCAGCCAGGATTCCAGGCAATGCTCCTGTTCCACGTGGGAGCAGCACAAGCTAAAGGGGCAGCAGCGCGGGAGAGGTACCAAGCCATGCTCCAGCTCTTAAGACTGTTCCGCCAAAGAATACACCACACAGACTGAAAAGCTTCTGCAACATCAGGCAACACCTCAGAGAACAGGTTGAATGGACCAACCAAGGTTCAGGATACTCTGAAATTCCTCCATCACATTTAGCAACAATTTCTCCAGATCAGGGAAATATGACAATAGCAGCTCCATCAAACAGGCCTTAAAAACCTGTGCTGCCACAGCTCACATAAGATGAGCTGCACTTTCCAACGAAGCACCATTTTGTCATGAGAGAGACAACCAGATGTGATATCTCAGCCCCTTCTAGTTTGCTGCCCTAAATACTTCCAGCAGCATCTCTGCCAGTCCTGCCTGGATAAGGACACAGCAACTCAGACCTTATCTCGACAATGAAGTTGGATTGTGAATTACCTCAAAATGTTGATTTCTCATGAAGTTTAGGGCTTCTTTAATCTTCTGGATGGTGCTGGGCCCTTTGCGGCTGAAGCTGCTGCTGGCTTGTCCACGGTCAAGGTAGTCAGAACTTTCCTAAAAAGGACAAACACATTGTGTTGGTTGTATTCCTGAGCTGCCCCCCTAAAAAGACCAGCCTGAGCTAAGGCTGGTCCCTTCGTTGGCTGGGAATTCTGGTTCAGCTACATGCTGATTTTAGACCACAGAAAAGCATCCTCGCCCCGAATGGCTTAAAGGGAAATGGAGAAGCAGCATCTGGCCAAGTGATGGTTAAGAGCTACTATTAGTTTAGCCCTAAATGCCCAGTGGCTGAGAGATCTTTCAATCATTCTTGACAATTATTCTTGCAGCTGCTCTGTGTTTCTTTTTGTCCTGTTTTATGGATGCGGAAAGGAAGACATTTGCATGTTAAATGACCTGCTCTAAACCAGAAAACAAAAAAGAAAGGTATAATTGGGCACCACATTCCTCTGAGCAGACTCCTAGAACATTGTCTCCAGGCTGGAAATCTGCAGCACCTTCAAGTCCTCTTAAGACAGAATTCTCAGGCATAGTCCTTTACCTGCAAAGAGATGGTGGGTGTCGCAAACGCGTTCCTGTAAATCCAGTCAGCTTCTTCTTCCAGCTCATCATCTTCAGCACTCTTCACCGGGATGGATCGCAACTGTGACAAGACAACAGGATGAGCAGAGGCATGTGCAACATCAGGGCTTGTGCCACCATGTTTTCCTTCAAGAAGCCTGGAAATTGTTGTTCTAAGCTGTAAGTTACAGAGTCTCAGTTCTTCCCATACCCACAGGGCTTTGCTGAGGACAGCACTTCAATGCCTGCATCTTCTGAGTGCACAGGAGCCTGGCCTCAGCCTTACACTAAGTAAGGGCAGCTAATAATTCTGTCAAAGGCTTGTGAAAAGGCCTGCAATAGTGCAAAATCTTCCATGATGATCAAATCAGGGTACCCACACTTCCTACCAGATTCCCAGTCCCTCTGCAGTTACACCCCCTGTTCCAATCCATGCCTGTTCTAGCCTTGTTAACACCTTTCTTGCTGTAGTCATAGAATGCCAGCACATAAAGGAGCTCCAAACCCTCTCTGGGCATTTAGTCCCAGTCCATTCTCTTTCTGAAGGCCTGCTCTAATCATCACCGACATCCGTGAAGATGACGAAATGTCTGAACAGGCCACATACGGCCAGAAGACATTACACGGAGTGTTCCCTTGTGCTGTGCACACCAGCATGGGAAAAAACCCAGACCTTCTGAAGAGCTGGCAGCTTCAGACGCCCTATTTTACAAAGCAGAGCTACAAGCCTCTGCACAGAATTACATTAACATACACTTAAGAGAGACTGAAGAACATGGGCTGTTCAGGGAATACCTGATTACAGAGTAACTGATAAAATAAAAATCTGAGATACCAGAATGATTCCTAGCAGTCCTAACAGGACTTCACCCTGGGAGCAGTGCAGGTCCCAATAACTTGGATCAAAGTGTGCTACAGAAACACCCTGCAGGGAGCAGTTACATGGAAACCCCAGCAAACCTTCTCCAGCACCGCAGCTTCACTCCTGCTATCCAGAGATACAACTCATGGGATTACTAACAGCATCCAGCATAAAGGACATCCCAGCAGAGCCCAAGCCCTGCTGGGAGTGCAACACTGGCACCCAGCGGCCAAAGAGAAACTACGGCCAGTGCTAAAGCCGGGCTCGCACAGCTAGAACAGTTCGGTGTCACCCATGTGGCTGAATGCAGAGTATTAACCTTTTCATTTGAGAGGTGGGATCTTCAAAGAGGGGGGAAAAAAAAAAAAAGCGATGCCAAAATCCAGCCAGCAGCCAGGTGAGCATGCTGGCCTGCAGGCCCTGGGCATGCTGTACTCAGCAGGGACTGGAATGCTTTTGGCCTGCACGGTGGCACCCTCTTTCCTCACCTGGAACCTCTCAGGCATGTCTGTCATGCGGATCTCGTTGTCCTGGTCTGTTAGGTGACTGCTTTCCAGTTCACTGGGTTCATACATCTCGAAGATGCTACGCCGACTGACACGCTTCTTGGCAGTCTTTTTAGGTCGTACACGGGTCTCCCCTTCGGTTTCTTCATCCTCATATTCATATTCCTCCTCCATCTCCTCATCATACTCGTTATACTTCTCAAACTCATCATAGTCGAAGTCCACACCAAAGATTTCCTGAGCTTCCTGCAAGGCACTGGAAGGCAAAATCTGTCGTTCAGCCCCACGGTCCAGTTCACAGAACACCTTTCTAGCCACACAGAGGAGGCCAAAGCACCTAAGTCTAAGCTTTAGTTGTGTACCCAGGCTAAAAAAAAAAAAAAAAAAAAAAAAAATCACAGATGTTTACACAACTCTTTGAGCTTTACAGGCAAATACTTCTCCTAAGGGACTGGCTTTGGTATGCAGGGGAGAAAGGAAGGAATCAGACATTTAAGAAATCATTAAAAGCTCCATGTTTAAATTTACCCAGTTCCTTTGGGGAGACAGACCAGCAGTATCCAATGGCAAGCTGAATCACTCTGCAGCTGCAAGAATCAAGTAAGCTGAGCACTGTTTTCAAGGCTCCAGGCCAATTTCCAATTGATACTTACGCATCTGTGTACCCAGGGAGCTTCTTCCGCCATTTTGGCTTCTTCAGAGGTTGTCCATCGTCATCCACAATGAAGTCATCGATGTCTGGACATTGAGAAACAATTTACTGGTCAGGACTTTCACATATTCAACTGGTACCTCTATCAAAGCTCAGCTCAGTCAGTGCAGCTATGAGCCCCCACCAGACTTAAGCTGTCACTGGCTGTCAGTCTGTCCAGCTACCCACGGCATCTCCTACACCAACCTCAGACATTCCAGGAGTCTGAACCACAAAACCAAGATAGAACGAACTTCCAAACACATGCAAAGCCACCTAGCAACCGTCTGCAGCTCAGTGCACTGAAAATACAGTCAGAAAAGGCCTTGTACTTTGGAGAGTAGACAGAAAATTCTTGAAACTCTTTCAGTATGGTACTAAAAGTAGTGATGGGTTGATGCTGAAGAGAAGTAAGGCAAGCAGGTGCTGAGCTATGAGGTACTAAACAGTGCCTTAACTTCTTCCTTCCTTTGAAGTATTTCCACTCTACAGGCAGCTTAGAGGAGACTTTCAACATCTCAGCACATGTAATGTGCTTCTGGACAAAGCAGTTCAGGCAGACAAACTAAACCTGCCAACCAGAAACGTTTAATTCTAAAGATTGTTTTAGTTGGACCAGCAAGGGCTTAACCATGACAGGGCTTTAGTTACTTCTAGCTCAGAAAAGATAAGACATATCTTGGTTCCTGTGCTTTAATCTTAGGACAAACTTTGGATGTAATTGACCATCCACACTCACCAGATTCATCTTCCTCCTCTTCCTCTTCCTCTTCTGGTGGAGCAACAGGAGCTTCAACAGCTTCCCCTCCCTCCTCGCCTTCACCATCCTGAAAGATCTCTTCAGCAATGGCCTCCTTCTCATGTTCTTCTTTTCCGTAGTCTTCCTCCTCATCATCCTCATCATCGGACATTTTTCGCACACGCCTGAATTTTTGCTGCAAGCAAACAGGGTTGTCAGTGCACAGAATTCCCGGCACAGACCCTCAAGCTCAGGACAACGCTTTCTCTGCGGGTACCTGCAAGTGAGCAGGATGAAGCTCAGGCCAGCAGAGGCATATGAGGGACAAAAGTCACCTCCTCAGGAGCCATGTTGCAGGTGCTCACTGGGCACAGCGTGTACACAACTGCCTACTAAGGCCTGTGCCACATCCAGGCCCGTGCCACTTGCATGCTGTGAGCAGCAGCCTTAGCCTGGCTCGATGTGTCTCCAGCGAGTGTTCCGGAAGGAGCTCCCGAGCCCCTAACAGCCTGTGCTGCCTCTGGGGTTAGCCCTCTTCA
>JAAGNO010014628.1:29214-47432 GCA_033439905.1 Ceryle rudis
CCTACAGCTCTTAACAGGGGGAATGGGGGGGGGGAAACAAAAAAACGAAACACAACGCACAAAAAAAACCCCCAACCAAACAAAAAAAACTAAACACCAAAAAACCCAACAAACAAACAAACCCTCAGAAAAACAACAAACCAAACAAAACCACAGGAAAAAAAAATGGATTGGCTTGTCCAGGACAAATGTTTAAAAAATGTTATTTTCAAAATTATTTTGGACCAGCCAGTTGTTAGGTGAAATATTTTGCTCTGGGTTTCCACATACTTCTTGTAATATATTCAGAAATTTTCATTTTCAAAATAATAAACCCCTCACTTTGAGTAGATCATGACAAATCTTTGGATTTTCTGAGATACAGAAAACACTGGAGAAGGGATATGTTCCCACTGTTTCTTTGCCACCCTTGACCCAAGTTACTATGGAGTTTTAATTGCCTCAAAACAAGATCTTTAGGCAAAGCAAATTGGTTCTACTTTGGCACAATTATGTTGTCTGAGTAGCACCGGGACTGAATCTGGTTACTTTTAGGGATTATATCCAGAATAAATAGAAAACAAAGTCATCTAGAAAACTGACATTGGGCATCAAGGGAAAAAAAATAGAAGAAAAAAAAGCATCTTAAATCTGCAACTGACAGGAATAGTTTAAAGACACTATGGAATGATAAGACCCCAACACATTAAAGACTGGACAAGCACACTTTTGATATGAGGAACTTCAAAAACCTTCCACGAAAATTTTAGGATTACATTTTGCTGTTCTGTAGAAAGGCTTTGTTACTACTTTGTATTTGAGAGGAAAGCAGCAAAGCTCTTCAAATGATTTTGAAAAGGAGCAATAAGAATCCTTCTTGTGGAGGGTATTTTTTGGGGCGGAGGGGGGTGAGATAACTGACAAGGACAAAACACACGAGTGGGGGAAAATGCGTATTTTGCAACTGGTTTTGCATTTAGATATCATTTACACAATTTATATGTGGGTGTAGACATGCACGTGTATCTTTTATATACCTGGACGTACACACACACACAGAGTTTATCGATAAAGTCAGGCAACGTGAAGACTGTGCCTCTGAATTTTAGCAACTCTTTTTCAGGTATTTTCCTTTGCTGAAATTTTGCTAATGAAAGAGACACCCAGCTCCTCTTTTCTGTAACCCATACTGGTTGTTACCAACAGCAGTTTCTCTAGTGAAATCTAAATACAATTTACTTTCATACACGTTTCAGGTGAAGACTGAAGTTTGCTCTTCTGCATTTCTATCCTCAGCCTCATTTATAAGCAACTCTGCTCAGAGGTGCTGCTTGGAGTAACCTGTCCTCTTTCCTTTACTCCAGATAGAGCTCCAGCCCATACTGGAGATAATGGACAATATCTGGATTGTTTCTTACTAGCTACAAGGGAACACAAGATTTATGAATAACACTTTCGCTGGGATATACAGTGAGTACCACATGGGGTTAAAGAAAGTTGGTTCATTAACTAGATTTAGAGAGAGGGAAAACCGAAATGATTAATCAGTGGAAGACAAAGCCCAGGAAACATGTACATATCCTGAAGGCATATGTTCTCTCACTTAAGTAATTTTGCTATACACTCAAAATTTAATTGAACAAGTGAGAGATTCTACAATAAATTAGGCACAGACTCAGAAATGAAGATTAAATCCGGATCTGAGAAGAGGAAATGTGTTTAAGTTTCAGTTTTCTTGGGCTGTTAAAGTACTTGATATTAAAATCCTCTCTTCTTTTTTCTCAATGCCACCTCCAGCATTACGGAGCTCAGGCAAGCCAACAAACTATGCTCAGGACACAGGGCAAACAAAGAAGCAAATTAAACTTGAAGACAGTTTTTCTGTCAGTTGATTTTGGTTGAATGAACTAGTTTGGAATAAACCCTTCAAAAAGAACAAGGGTATGGGATAGAGTACTCACTGAACAAAGAAGATCCTTCGGAAAGAAGCAAGATCATCTGTGGTGGTCAATATGGTGTTAGAGAAAACAGTCATGTCAAAAAAAAAAATTAAAAAATCCTTCCCTTTCTGAGATTATTCAGCATTAGTTGGTAAAACTGCTTCAGTTTACAGTAGTAAACCAGAGATTATGTTTGTTTATGGAACTAGAACTATGTCATCTTGATAGAAAACACCTCACTTTGAAAACTAACTGTAGTGAAAGATTTCAAAAAGCAGCTATAAAAAAAATAAAAAGGCAAATCATCTGTGCTGGGAGCTTTTTCTAGCAAAACATTTATAGGGATTGGTAACAAGCCCAACACTAGTCATCATTTTCATCCATGATTTGGAAGTTCTTCTCAAAATGCTGCCAAGAAAATCCACATGCACGAGACAGACTGTCAGCGTGAGGAGTTATGAAGACATAGAACCATCTGAACAGATCTGCCTCTTGAAACTAGGCAGGCAGGAACACAACCGACACCCAGAGAGCCTTTCGCAGATGGGGGATGGATACCACCTAGAGCTCTCGAACGACGAGCCTGGATGCTCATCGGTGACCACAGGCCCTAGTCTTGGCATGCTGCTCTCCTGGGCTGGATGGACAAGGTAACCTGAGTATAGTGCAACTAAACCATGACCATCACACACACCACCAGCAACCAGCCTTCAAAAGAAGTGTCATTAGGATCAGTGTAACTCAAGAAAACTACTTTGGGCAGGTTGCTCCAGTATGGATTTTTGGATGTCTAATTGTGGCCAAGCAAACATGCTCCAGCTTTGCCCTCATCAGGGTACTCAAGAGGGTCTCCCTCCTCTTCCTGGCTACGTATCTCCAGGTAGCACGTGCAGCCTAAAGATCTTTAGGACTCCTCTTGCCTTTGTGTAATTTGTCAAGGGCTAACAGGGAGGGGGAAGGAGGGGAGCAGGTGGACACATAAATCCACTTTCCATATCCCCACATAAGCCTTGTTTTCTTAAGAAACCACAAATACAAAGAAGATCAATGGAATAATTCAAGGACCAGGAAACAGGCCTCGCAGTGGGAGATTTATGTAGCTTGGTCAATTTAGCGCGAGATGGAGATGTGCTGACTGCAGCTATACGCACCTTCGCTAGGAACGCTTGTGAATGTGGAAAGATTCATCAGTTTAGCAGAGAAAGGCACAGCCTGGTCCGTCGGAAGTCAAATGAGACACATTCAAAAGAGAAAGGAGGAACTTTATCTGTTTTTTTATTTATATTACCAGTTGCAAGCAAAAACTATAATCAAAGGGAGGTGGAGAAAGATCCCTCCGCATCCTTAAAATGACTCCAGATGCCACAAAGATACATCTCAATGGACTCCACATCACGTGCAGGGCAGCAGCAGGTGACAGTGACCCACCTGGTTCTGGTATTTTTTTGTGGCATCTGGTAGCTCGAGGGCCACGCTCTGACTCACGCAGGATGCATCTCCACAGGGGACTCTCATCAACTCTTACAGGCCTGCTCCTTTTGGTTTGGACACAAGCAGTGCCGTGTGTTCAAAATCGAGATGGGACAAGCTCTACAGTTGCTTTCTGAACAGGGTAGTTCTGCAAATTGGATTTTCTATGGCCCTGGAGGCACCCAGCACCCTTTAAGATTTGGGTTTTGACCCCTTGATAAGTCTTTCTATCCTCCCCCACTTCATCCTCACGTTAACCCAACCAGTGAGGCAAAAGCCTGAGGATGGAAGGCGGCCGGGAAGCAGCCCCTATTTCCATACACAAAGCTCTGTTAATAGTCAGCGCTGCTCCTGTCGACACCATTGGCTCTTGTTCTATTGTTTCAGAGGGAGAAAGATCAGGTCTACATCATTCTCCCAGCGCAGCACTGCAGAAACACTACTCTTCTAAAGCACGACTTTGCTTTGTCACAGAAAAGGCCTCACAAACTGACAGTTTTCATCCTATTTTCTCTGGGCACTGGGGGAAGGAGCTCACTTTCTCCTCCAAAAGCATTCAGTAAATTTGTCCTGCAGTCAGCTAATTTTATTACTTCTCATAAATGTCTGTTCCTGTAATGCTCTCAAGGTATTTTCATAATTCTACCTTGGGAATTACAAATCAACTTTCTCTTTGATAAAGTAACCTGCAGTATTTTATTTTATTTTTTTCTGTTATGAACAGCTGAAAATGTATGACATCCCATAAAATGTCTGGGTTAGGCCTTTGAATATTGTTTCTTTTAAGGAGTCTTTCAGCATTGAAGCAGAGAAATACAATCCTAGGATTGGAGTCTGTTAGGCAAAAAAAGAGGGAAGGAAATCCTTAAAACCAATGTCTAGAGTGTCTTTAAAGTTGCTTTTCTGTATTCCAAAGGGATCTGACTTACATTTAATTAAATTTTTGTTTAAGAAAAAGGAACCTGGATTATTTTATTTATTTATACATTTTTTTGCAGAAGTTTATGATGGAGTGTATTAGAGAGGAGAGAGGGGAAAGGAGAGAGGTGCTCCCCAAAGACAATGCATATTTAAGTAATGAAGTATTTTACTAGAGAGCCTGAAAACTGGCTTCATGGCCTCAAAGGCAGAGCCACAGCTTCTCTCACATAGCAACAACTGCCTGCAGAGGAGAGAGTCCCCTACACTTAAACAAGCCAGGCTGCATTTTCATTTAACCGCCTCTCCAGATTACAGGTTGGGGAGCGCTGACGAGGTACTTGGCCAGTTTTCTGTCAGGCAATCGTTATGGGAATTTTACAAGGCTAATTTTGGAAGGAGGTGTTTGGTTTGATTTTTTTTTTTTTGATCAATTTATATCAAATCCCAAGTTAAGGCAGTAACACATCTGTTTGTAAACAGGAGACGTTACAGCAGAGACACAGCCAGCAATTCTTTTACTACATTTAGGGATATAAATGACACTCAGAGGATTTTATATTTTAAAATCAAGAAGCCATTTTCCCCAGCAGCCGCTCTAGCCCAGGATCTACACAGCATCTCTGTGCTTAGAGAAAGAGTAAAAAGAACACATATATCACAGATGAGCATTTCTCAGCTTATCCTTCCATTCTCTCGGCTTTAGGGAATTGCTGAACCAGAGGTCACACCTCAATCATAACTTTAATGACACCCTGGTGAACTTGTCTTCTATGAACGTGTCAAAAAGAGAACAAGTAATAGAAAAGGGTTCACCAGCACCTCCCAAAGCAGTGATGGTCTGTAACCACATGTCCTCTTTCGCTGAGGTTTGCATAAACTGCACCAAAGGTAAAACTTCTTCAAGTTCCCTTAAAAGACTATACTTCTGTTCAGGACTCCAGAAGTTTCACAGTATCAGATCTAGCAATTGCTCCCTCTTTGTAACCTATCTGGGGGAACAGCAGCGAGATGTAGTTAACTGCTTTCTAACAACACAGCACCACCTCTCTAGCAATGTCCAAGGATGCTCCATCACCCATGACCCCTTGCCCATCCCTAATGAATGCACTACAGACACAATTTATCAAATACCAATAACTCAGTCTTAGCATTTCTGGTGTAGGATTGAGATTATTTAAAGACTTGAAACTTCTTCAGAATAATTACCTTTAAAAATGCTCTAAATCCACCTAAACCTCCTTGGTTTAGCATCACTAAAACGCACCAGTCTGCAGTGCAAAGTGGAATGTCATCTCTTGCATTGCATCAGGCTGTCATGGGTGTTCACACTTTGAGCTGGTGCAAAGTCAGTGGCCTTTAGTATGTGTCCAGAGCAAGTGTCAAAATCACTGCTCAAGGTTTATACAAAAATACTGTCACAACTCACGCATCTCATCTTGGAAACCATTGCCGACTACACAAATCACATCATTTCAAGCCTGCATAAAATACCTGAAGCCTCCTGGAACCAACTGCATCAAAAGGCTTTGTAATGACACAAATCTGCTGGGCTGGTGCATGCCACACTGCCAAGAGCGTGCACCCTGCCAAGCACAACACTCCCGTGTCAGTAGAGTCAATGGGATTCCTCACACACTCAGAGTTAGGCACAGCAGGAAGCGCTTTGCAGAATCAAATCCTCATCAATTACCCAGAAAATCAGACAGCACAATACTGAGGCAAATACTGAGGTTTGGGTGGGGTTTTATTTTAATCCTTTTTTCTCTTGAATTCCAAGCAGCGCCTTGAGAATTGTTGCTGAGTGGTTGTGATATTGTCAAAGATATAAATACTGCATGAAGCTTCTGATGGTCTAAATACACCTATGCTCTGGGAATCTGCTGTTACAAGACGGTACGTGCAGGGTTTGCTCTGCCTGTGCTTGCCCATGCTTTACAAATTCACAGACCTCGAGGTGCTGCTTCAGTGCTGCTTATTGGGGGTGAGGGAGGCTGCCAATTGGTGCTTCTGGTCCACGGCCAGGAAGCAAGTCAAGCTACAGGGCTGTTCTTCATTTTGATTTCCTATCAAAATGAATCACAGAATGGGGTTGGAAGGGACCTCTGGAGATCATCGAGTCCAACCCCCCTGCCAGAGCAGGGTCACCCAGGGCAGCCCACACAGGAACAGAGCCAGGGGGGCTGGAAAGGCTCCAGAGCAGGAGACTCCACAGCCTCTCTGGGCAGCCTGGGCCAGGCTCTGTCACCCTCACAGCAAAGAAGTTTCTCCTCCTGTTGAGGTGGAACTCCCTGTGATCCAGTTTGTGCCCATTGCCCCTCGGCCTATCCCAGGGCACCACTGAAAAGCGACTGGCCCCTTCTCCTTGACCTCCACCCTGCAGATATTTGTAAACGTGAAGCTTCTGTGACCATGTTGTCCTTTGGTTTTTGTTAGAGAACTTGGTTTGATTACTTCAGCAAAGTTTAAAAGCAGTGTAGAATTCTCAGTAACATTAAATATTGACAATTTCCACCCAAACAGGCGCACAGGTAGAGAAAACAGGACTTTTTTCTCTCAGCAGCAAATGAGACAACCTCCTCTTTGGCATCAGAGAAATCCCTACAGCTCCAAACAGATCTTCATTAATTGCTCTATTCACAGTAAGACTTTTAGCTTCTAGATTACACTTGAAATCATGCTCAGAGACTTTCCAAATGATGATTTACTTAACCTAAAGACTCTAGCCACATTCTCCTGCTTCAAGCAGTAGTCCCCTGTAAAGATTATTAAAAAAAAAATAGCTGTGAGAATTACGAAACTGCTGACACACTACTTGATGATACACAAGAGTGACTTCCTTACTTGCTCGGCAACAGTTGCATCGACCATATCAGAAGAGAAAAGACAGCGCCCATTAGTAAAATGTTGAGACCAGACACACTCTGCCATCAAGCAAACCTTTGGATCAAGGGGTGATGAGAAAATTTCTGAAAGTCAAAGGCTTTTGCTGTGTTCCAAGAATTCCCTTAGCACGGAAGAAAGATCTAGAAAAAGCCAGAGCAACCTTGAAGACAAACTAGGTAGGATCTGTGTGGGATAAAGGGTAACTCCGTGCTCATCGACTTAGGATATTCATCTGGAACAGAAAGCAACAGAAGAGCTGGGAGCTACAAACTGCCACAGGGGATTGCTTATGCTGGATGAAAATACTCTGAAGGCTTGCAAAGAGCAGCACCACTTACGACAGGTCAAAGTTAGAAAGCCAGTTTTCCTCCAGTGGAGAAGAGGGGCTCCTCTGAAAGCAATTCAGAGCATCTAAGTTCATCCTCATAACTGTACATTTTTCTCCTCCGTCTAATAAAGCAGCCTATGCCTTCTCCTTAGTCTTTGGACTCAAAGGGCAAGCTAAGGATCCACACCCACTGCGTTTTGAGAAAAGGCAGGGGAAGGCTTTCAACATCCCTTCTGGAGCCTTCCTATCAGAGGATGCAGCCCCAAGCCTGCCTATACCAGGCAGGTTAACAGAGCAGTTAACGTGACATCAGGTACTCAGCACCAAGACATGAGGTCAGAGAAGCCTCAGCGTAGATGAGAAGCTTCGGAGCTGAGAAGCCAAGGTGCTCTCCACTGCCCTCCAGCATGCTTTTCAAGAGCAATGTAGACACCTCCTACAAACCTAAGTTAACCCCATAAGCCTGGGGAGTCAGGGTCTCAAGCTCCATTCAGGACTAAGAAGGGCTTTGCAGCATTAGCTCATTCTAAACAATCAAACCTGTTCCTTGCAACATTTGCGTAGATTTACGAGGCTCTGGTGGGCGGGAACGTGAAACAGATACCGTGCTCTTCTCTTCGGCACAAGAATGATTTATGCTGCCAGGCAGCTCTTGGGCACAAAGCCAGAACAGATCTGTCAGACGCGACTAACAAATGCTGTAAACCTGAGTAAACCAACTGCACCCTGAGCATCGGTTCTGCGAGCACGTGGGGCCCAGTGGGGAACAACAGGTGCATAACATAACTACAAGCAAGAAGACAGACAAGAGGTATGTGCAGAGACAAACCTCGCAAAGTTACATTCATTCCCATAAATCACTGTGACAACCACAATACCAACCAGCGAAAAGAAAGAAAAAGGAAAATGAATAATATAAAAAAATAAAAATGGAGAGATGTGCGTGGAAAAAAATGTCACAGTACATCGAGCAACAGAGCAACAGAATTGGAAGCAGCCGTGTTAATCCCTTGTGGACTATCTCACCATAATGATTATTTATTCCTTACAAATGGGAATTCTAATCTGCTGATTTTGTGGTTGCATATTTGTGGCTTAACATTCCACATGTCACAAGAAATATCGGCCTCCCCACCCTGCCTAAATCCTCCCCTGGTTAAATTGATCACATGTGTGGCACACAAACCGAATGGCCACATGCAAACATCTCGCCTCCGATGGGCTGAATCCTGCTTATCCTGAAAACACAAAGCGAGCCTGATAATCGCATCTTCATTCTGCAGTGTGACTTTCTTCCTCAAATGCCACTGGAATCATTTTGACCTCCACAGAACCCAAACAACCAACTCCCACAACAAAACAAAACAAAGCAGAAAACCAAAACAAACACCATTAGACTATCCTGGATCTGAGCTGCTATTTACTAAACATTTCTGCATCTAACTAAATAAAAAACCACTGACCCCATCTTTCCCCACCCAAATACACAGGTCAGGAGATTTGGACATGGATCTGGAGTGGTGCTCAACTGCCCATTGGTTTGTAGCCAGGACAGCACCAAAAAAAATGGTGACCGAGAAGCTCGCTCTCCTTCAACAAATCCAGAGAGTGCCTGCCTACAGTTAGATAAGTTGTTTATTAGACTTCAAAATGAGCTGAACCAGACGGTCAGCACCATTCAGATCCTTTCTAGCAACTCATGATATCAAGCTACAAACCCCAAAGATCTCACCAAGTCCTACAATGCCACAGATTACTACTCCCTGGCAATTTCTCCCACCAGTAGTGGCCAGGCTTCTCTCTGCATGGGTTGGAGGATGCTCAGTGCTCTGAGAGGGACCTTACACAAAAAAGTATCCTTCTGTGGAGCTTGCTTGGCAGGGGAAGGCTTCCCTATGATTTGCCCTTGAGGATGGAGAGCAAAGCTCACTTGGATATCCTGCTGCTGGAGATGCGACTTACCCTTCTGGGATGAGTAGTGCAATACCTGGCTTGTACTTTCTCACACCTTCTAAAGCACAAAAGAAAAATCCCTCTATTGCTCTCAGGTTAGGCAAACTTGCATCATAGAAACCAGTTTAATAAAAAGCAGAAGATCCATGAGCTGACCTTTCCCAGACACGCCGCTCGCACTTCCCATCTTTACCACACAGTCTGGTGGCTTCTCCTAAGCTTCGAGTCACGTCGGTTGCAGAAACACTACAGCTCTGCGTGTCCAAGCAGGGCTCTCTTCTCACAGGGTATGTGTGCATTGGTCCACAGAAAGTGGCCATGCAGCTCTCCCGAGCACCATGCACCTGGTCATCCGCGTAAGGTACCCAGCAGCTCACACCCTGCCCTGCTTTGTGCTGACCAAGAATCACAGGTGGGCAGGGGCCTGGGGAGGTCCATGCTGGGAACTGTTCCCAGAAGGCAGTATGGATACAGCACGTGTTTCTGCTGTTCTCCAACGATATTGCAGCAGGTGTTGCATGAAGGTATCCTCCTGGATAACCAGAAAACCAGCACAGATGCAGCTCACCACTACACGACTGGAAGTTCCCCAAAGACATGCGCCCATTCACTGACCTCCAAGCACCAAGTGCATGACCCAGCATCCGGCCACCTGTCTCCCTGGCGCAGCACGTGGCATCTTGTGTACCCGTATTCCCATAAACAACAACATCTGCCAAACTGTGATGGAGAGGTCTGACAAAATTGACACCAGATGCATCCTCCCCCTAAGTCAGCTAGGACAAGCTGATGAGATTGCGATCCCATGACGTCTTACAGCTGGAGGCTCCATCAGCATGTGATATTAAAGTACATGTGATGATAAGAAGGGTGTGCCAAAGAGCTAAATTGTAGCCTTCCTCTAACAGACCAAACAACAAGGCAAACTCAAGCTAAATTAGAAGGCAAACAGTGCATTAAGTAATGTAACAATTGTCATATGTATTAAATTTGAACTTTTACTGCAGCAGGATGTCAGTAATGAAAACAATCCTTCAGCTACTCATCCTTGTAAACCCACAAAAGAAAGGGTGTTCATCAGAGCTCTCTTTGTCCTACCATCTAGGGGATGGTTTGTAGCAGGAGGCCATGTGAAAATGAGAGTAAAAGATAAAGACAAGTACAAAGTAGGTTGAAACACTACCAAATTAGCTGTCTGCATTCAGTTACATCAACCAGAGCATTTCCACCCCACCTGGTACTCAGCTGCTGGAAGAAGTGGAGAAAAGATGGTGAACCAGAATCACAGCAATTTAGTGATTAAAAGATGCACTTCATTAGAACATTCTGCTATTAAAGTCCACATTGCTTTTCTCTTACAAACCTAAACAACATCGAATCTGCCTCATTAACTATTTTTTTAAGCAGTATTTTTCTCCTGGGAGATGCTGTCTCAGCCCCAAGAGATCTTGCAGAAGATGTCACTTTTGCCAAAAAAACTGAAAAGGAAAATTTGGATTCAGTCATTAGGTCACTGTAATATCATAGTTAGAATTTCCATCCCTTTTTTTTTCCAATAGCATTCATTCACTTTTTGCATAGAATTCACTTGTGACTGTCAAGTTATTTTGAAATATTAATACCCATGGTAAACTCTTCCACAGATCACACCTTAGCATGATGGCTTATCCGCTATCTTCAATGCTTGGCAGTGTTTGGTCAAGGGGGAAACACAGTAGGTTTTCCACCGAGGTTAATTTTGGAGCAGGCTGGGATTTCTGTTCCAGAACCTTTTAAATGATACTTTTTTTTTTTTTTTAAAAAAATTCAACTCAGAGTACAAACACATTTCTTTCCTTGGAAGAGAAATCCTGCTTTTTTTCCTCCACACACCTCATGTGTGGTGATGATGACAGTATTCATTTCCCCCGGTTTTCAACCACTGTCTTGGAAGGATCTTGGAAAGACATGAGTTTTCCTTTGGTGGCACAGCCATAGAGATTCCTCCAGAATACACACCAAAGCTAATGCACACCTGGCAGTTTTAAGTCCTTTCATAAAGCTGCTCAAAAAAGTACAACGCATCTCATGTACTGGAACGTGTGAACAAAATGAGGACACTGCAGCCTTTTAATTCGTACTCTGCTACACCACAGTGATTCCCTGAACCACAACATAAGACTTTGGATTACGCTACAAATGCACGTTCATATCTCAAAGTCAAGGCTGAAAGGGAACATTTCAGCTCTTCTGAAAGCCTTGGGGTTTGCCCAAGGCCTGTGGCCAACACAGGAACCTTCCTCACATCTGCTGTTAACTAAAACAGCTCCCCATGAAAGACCATCCCCTTTAGGTCATGCTTCTGTGGTTGGGCACAGGGATCCCAGCACCAGACACATGGCAACTGTGGTGGCTTAGTCAAGTTATTCACACTGAATTTTTGCACCGTTAGATGCTTCTTAGGTGTTTCATTGTGAGGCTCCTCAGGCTTCCCAGTCAACGAAGAAGAGTTTAGCTACAGTTAGCCCTGATAGACAGGTCCAGATAGGCTAGACAGGTCCAGCATACAGAAGAATTAGGCTTTGCCTCTCAATAAAGCAGTTCCCCTTCAGGCCCTACCGAGTGTCATTCAGGTCATGAAGCCTCTTCAGCTTCAAAGATGAGGAAAGCAGGGTGGCTATCTCAAAACTGTGAACAGTGTAAAGTAAATGAAGACAGGCAGCATCTACTCACTCTTAATTCAGACAAGGATGGAACTATCCAACTATGCATGCTGAAAAAACAAGCAAGGGACAGCTTAGTAACTGCTCTATTTTCCATGATGTGCTTTTCTATCATTTCACGTGGTAAAGATGCAAAGAAAGGGTCTGTGGGTGAGTCTGAAATCTGCTACCCTCAGAGCCAGCAGATAAGTAACCTCCAGAGGAGCTCTGGGAGATCTCCTTCATTCTGGAAAGGTATCAATTGTAGTAATTATGCTTTGACATGTCACATGCTTTATTCTCTTTATATTGCTTCTCTTTTCAGCAATTCCTATCCCTGGCAGGGAAGAAATATCCCCTGAAGAACCTACTTGCTGTAAAAACACACTGCTTGCTTATGCAGGAGGAAAATACCTGTAGAGAGCATAGTGAAAATAAGAACCAAACTATAAATGACCCTTTTGAGAGGTAAAACGCTGATAAACTTTATTATCAGCCATACTATCATGAGAGGAGAGGAAAAAAAAAAAAGAGATATCATTCAAAGGCTTATGTTTTGAAATTGGACCTGTGGGAGGGGGACTGGATGCAGAATCAGTACGGAGCAAATTATAAGGCTGGGTTACAAATGAAGACTAGATACTTGCAGAGGGTAATTTAATACAGCTACGGTCAGCTATTTGCCAGAAACTCAAAGCTCAATAAACAAGCCTATCTGAATTATTATTGACTTATTTTCCTTCTTTTTTTTTTCCCTCAGATGTGTTGCGTTGTTCACCCATTCAGCCTCCAGCAATCAGGCAAGAAAAAACAAACAAACAAAAAACCCCCAAACAAACAAAAACCCTAGTCAAAATCCCTTCCAAAAATAAAATATATATATTTATATAAAAAGTCCAAGGAGCTCACTGGGTTCATGGGGAAAAAGGTACAACAAATGTAGAGCCACTGTGGAGATCTGCAGGAGCAAACTGGGCATCACCCTACAAAATCAGCTCCCACTGCAGAACGTTAGGTTTGAGTAAGGAGGAGACAGGAGGAACGCAGTCAGTGTGGTGCAGCAATGAGAGGGAAGCTGCAGAAAAGAAAATAAACCTGCAGCAAGCAAACATGCAAGGCTAGGAGGAAAAAAAAAAAAACCCTGAACAACTAAACTCCAAAATTCTTTACCTTTAATCTGTAGCTGGCCTGAAAGGGAATTTTTCAAGCATTCTTTGAACAAACAAACACTGTTCATGTTTAGTTCCAGGCATGGGTGTCACAGAGCAGACTATTTTTCAAGAAAAGATGTTAAAATATTCCCTTTTCCCCCATGAAAACCTCCTTGAGAATCTTCCCCCAAGTTTCTGATCGAATGAATTATTGCACTTGCTATTTTCAGAAAAGGAAGTGGAAATAAGAAAAAAATAATAAAAATCCGACCTATTTGGGAGCAGATTTTTTTTGTTACTCATTTAGGAAAAAAAACCAAAACCCAAAACAAATGCTTTCCCCCCCACACCGAAAAGAGCACAACTTTCTCTTTTCCTTTCCTGACTTGCTACAGGCTAAAAACATTGACTGACAGGAGAGAGAAGCTGCTGCGTAGTTTCCAGAGCAAGCTGCGGGTTTATACCAATGGGCCACAGGAGCCCTAAGAACAGAAACAGGTATTCCGCAGGAAGAGGAAATATCTGTTCAGTGTCTCACATTCCTATAACGGGCTGCCTGGCAGGTAAGCGACTTCTTTAAGCAAATCCTGCACAAACACCTGCTGGGGGGAATAAAAAAAAAAAAAAAAATTAAAAAAATCACAGCAAACGGCTGTTCATGAGGCCTGAGAAAACTGCTTTAAGGCTCTTTTTTTTTAACAGGATTTCCCAGAACTTATCTATTGTATATTAGATTGGGAGAAGCTGAGGTCACCCATGCTATAAGCCATTGAAGACCTTCAAGGTAGACTAACTGGATTTGAGCCAATGACCGTCCGTACGAGGGCAATAAGACGAGGCTGGATTTTTCTGGTTAAGTTGGGCAATGTAAAGTGTTAACTGGAGCTGAGGATGCAAATCTCTGCCTGATCCAGCAGTTGGTGCCGAGCTGGGCATTCAGAGGTCCTAGGCTTTAGCAAACCCTGCCAAACCCCAGAGCACGCTGCTGCAGACCACCACCCGGCTTCCTGTTCCCTCTGCGAGGAGCTGCCAAACTGTACAAGTCCCTTTTGACCCCAGGATGTCTGCAGAGCTCGTGGTTAGTCCCTCCATCACACCACAGCCTGCTGAAAAGGGAGCCCGTTAACTCTGCCTCTGGAGATAACCATACTTGAACACGGATTATACTCTCAAACATTTGTTCCTGTCAGGATTTACTCCTGATTTCCACACGGCAGGAGGGACAAACAGATAGGCTTGAGGCACTGGTGGTCACGCATGCAATACAGGTTAAAAAAAAAAAATCTAGCAGATGTGATGAATGCTACACTTCTTATGATGAAATTGGGACTTCTTTCCTTTTGGAAGAGGTAATGAATGGCTCATGCAGTGGGGCAGGGCTGAGAGAGGTGGTGGCAGCTATGTCTTCAGAGGTCCAAGGGGAGAGAAAATACCTTCTCGCATCAGTGCCTATGTAGTCAGGGGTCCACAAACAGAAGATGGCAGAGCAGTTTGTCCAAAATGCAGTCTAGAAAGTTTTCAGCCCCCCAGCCCAGCTCCCTGATTTTCACCAAACTCCCATTTGCAATGATAAGGAAAGGACTGAGGATTGAAACCAAGCAAGAACTCTATTAACACATGCAAATGTCAGTAAGCTAATGAGATTCCAAAGCCACCTCGCTCCAGAAAGAAATTACCCAAATCTGAATAATAATGAAATGACATTTTCTCCTCATGGAAGGCCACAGCTGAAGCACGTGAAGCTGCTTGCAGCTCTCTTCTGAATGACCACATCAACCTAATAAACTTCTGTTACATCAATATTGTTCCTGTCACTGCACTTAGCATAATTAATTCAGATGCAATCAGGATGGAGAGCAAAACACGCCCTGCAAGTGCCCCCCCCGCCAGCGCTGCAGTCAGGCTGGCATTTTAAAAGTGGATTTAATCAAATGTTAATCAAGAGAGAAAGTTCAGGCAGGTGCAGCCGCAAATAATCCAACAAGATTAAGGATGTCTCGGTGGCTGATTATCCTGCAGCACAGGAAATGCACGTCGTGAGGAGGATGACAATATGTTTCCACCTCCTCCTTTAACAAGTGGCATTGTAATTGCTTGAATACTTATTTTTTCCAACTGGAAGCACGTGAAACATTTTGCAACATGTGACCTACCACCTCTCTTCTCCTCCTCTGTGCAAAACAAGATGAAGTTAGAGTGACCCGGTCAAAATGAATTTGTATGAGCATTTTTCCCTGCAATAATCTATTTCTATTATCATTTAATGAAATTCTATTATTTAATATATGTTATTTTCCCCCTTCGGCAACTTACCATCATTAATATTAAGGGAAGACTGGAGTTCCAGGGACCACCATGGATACTCCCAGACTGTTGCTAGCACCAAGGAAAGAGTTTTTAACAAGCCTGAGCTCCTACAGATACCCAGCGTGATACCCTACAAAGCCTGACACACAGGTTTTGGGCAGCCCTTGGGTCCCTGCCCAATATTTATCTGCTGCACTAAGCAGGGCTTGGGGACCTTTTAGCTCCCGGACGTTCCTAGTGCTGGTCTATGTCACCAGCTTTAGAGCCTGCTCCTTCAGCTTGTTATCAGTCCAAGAGGGAAATACCAACGGAATAACTCTGGGTTGAGCCGAGGTTGAGCAAGAAAGGCTCATTTAGCAAAAGCACCAAGGGAGGGAGGGAGCAGGGCTGGTGGGGGCACACAGACAAGTGTTGCCATTCAGATGCCAAAACACACGTGAACAGACAATTTATTTACATTAGCCATTTTCTGGAAGAAGAAATGGGACGAGGGAGAGGCTGGCTCCACTGTGGATTCTCAGGTTCTGTCTCAGCAGATGCAAGTCATTGGGCCCCACACTGCATCCCCTTGGCGCCATGCCACTGCCTGCTGGCACGGGGCCAACACATCCTGAAAGAAACATCACAACCCTACGGAGCCCTTTTGGCTGTTGGTCCATCCAGTCCCACCCATGTCCTTTTGCTCAAAGTCCCACCGCTGGCCTCTGTGAGGTTGGGCAGGCTGCTTCTGGAGAACCACCACTACCTTTGGCTCAGGTGGAGCTGGCTTGCAGACTCTGGTCCAGAGACTGTGGGATGCAGAGCTACCAGGCTTCACCCCAAAGGTGTTTTAAATGCTCCCAGTGCATCTCTTCAGGCCATCAACAAGGGGAGCAGAGATGAAAGTGAGCACAGCAATTGGCAGCTGCAACACATTTACTGAAAGGGAACTCACAAGGCCTGAAAAGATACCAGCAACCCCACTGGCCACGCAACCTGCACCTGAATGAGCATCTGCAAACAGCCCCAAACTCTCACCTGCACCTCAGATTCAGGCACTTCCCTTCCCCCAGGGCAAGGAGACCCGGTACAATGCAGTTCTGACCCAGAGTGCTCGCTGTGTCCCTCAAGGACTATCTATGAAAACAGGAGCTGGCTCACCTTCAAGCCTCACTCATCTTGAGGGTGCTCAGGCTTGCAGGTCCAAGTTTAGGATTATCTCGGCTGAAGGAAGCAAAGCCAAGTCATAGATGACCCTACCAGAGCTCATACAAGTGGAACACAGACGACTTATTCCAAGGGAAGGAGAGTCAGAAAGGGCCTCTTCAAATGGGATCTAGACAAAAGTGCATTTATTGGAAAAACTCCTCCAATGAACCCCGAGGTCACTGCCCAGTGGGCCAAAGATAGATCCCGCCTAGAAGAACAAGCTGCATTTCCAAGATGGTGGGAATTTGTGCAATTTTGCCTTTCCAAGGCACCAGCTTCTCTTGGAGGTATCACAGGAGAGAGCAGCTGACTAAACAGTGCCATGTGGCTGATAATGAAGGGCCAAGAAACCAGACTGATGTCTAGATGGCAAAGGCATCTCACAGAGCCAAAAGGATGAAAGTAGCTTTTGATGTGCACTTGTGAATTATGATTTTTTTTTTTTGGTATTTGATGATGTAAAAATTGAAGTTCAAGACAAAAAAAAAATAATAAATCATTTTACAGTTACAAACTAGAACCGCTCATGTTGGTACCCCAGTGATGTAAAACCTCCAACTGAACTTCCCTCACAAATGTATTTTTGCCAGATTAAACCTATGAATAATTTTAATATTAAGCAAATGACATTTTCTGAGAGAAAATGATTACGTGGAATTTAATGCACTGAGTCTCCTCTTCAGCTTGCAAAAAACCTAAAACTTCAGCAGAAAGAAATAAAAATCCCCAAGTTCCCCATCAGACTTCAAATTTAGTATCTGAAACAAGTTAGTGCTCCCTCTTCGATCCCGCAAGCTGCTGAACTTAGCCCCATAAAAAAAACCAACCAGGATGTCTATTCTTGGGAGAGCTCCTTGTAAATCCACAGACCTACTGGGGACTGGACGGGTGAGGTAAGTAGAGTATGTTTTTTTCATGTATTTTTCCCCATTCTTCCCTAAACCACCTTAGGATTCATATTTGTCTCAGCTCAGATACACACTCAAGCTGCAGAAGCTGCAGCCAAAGGGAATCAGTTCAAGAAATTGAATTGGAAACCAGTGCTGTAAGAAGTCCCATCATCCACAGTTGCACTGAACCCTGAGAATGTTCCCACTGCCCAGTGAGCTGGGGTAAATACTGTCTCACCCCCCCCAAGCTACCCATTACAGCCAACTATATGTAGACTTCATGTACTGGCTAAGAGCCTGGTGTCTGGCAATAACACACATCACCAGCATGAAACATTCACCAGGGTGACCAGGCTGCGAGGGGTCTACACTTCCAGCACACTCAGCCCCTTATAAAGTCAAGGCCAGCAAGTCTGACAGAAGAAGTGGAACATCTCCCTGCTGAGGAAAGGCTGAGGGAGCTGGGGCTCTTCAGCTTGGGAAGAGGAGACTGAGGGGTGACCTCATTCATGTTTATAAATATGTCA
>JAAGNO010014628.1:57284-98240 GCA_033439905.1 Ceryle rudis
CTAGTGGGAGGTGTCCCTGCCATTGGCAGGGGGGTTGGAACTGGATGATCTTTAAGGTCCCTTCCAACCCAAACCATCCTGTGATTCCATCAATCAGTAAAAGCTACTCTTTCATTATTTAACTTTAAGATTTTATGTTCCAGTACTTCATTTCCCATGCCCACACACAATACTGAAAGAGGTTAAAATAATTAATTGTTACTTGTGGCCCACAGTTTGAAGCTCAGAGTTAACAAGACACTGTTAGGTGTCCACAGAAGCATGGGATGAATTTCCAGATCAGATGGATCAATCAAACACCTCTTTGTGCATGAAAAGTTTTTCAGTGTTTTTGGTTTTCTTTTTTTTTTTTTTTTTTTTTTTAATTGACACAATCTTTCAAATATTTAGAACCATCTTAACTATTATTATTCACTTTTTTCCTTAAAAAAAAAAAAGGCAAGTAAATGTAGGAGTAAGGAAATTAATCCTGGACTCTACTAAAATATCAAAGGGAATTTTACCAAATGTCAGTCTCCTCAAGCTGAGCGTGTTTATTTAAAACATTCCGGTTAACAGCAGACTGAGGGGGCAACTTTCAGGCTAGAAGTTTTGCAAATATTTTAAGTAGAGTTTTAATTGACCCAGTTTGACATTAAAAGCACTTTTTAAACTCTTGATATTGTTAGCCATTTCAGATAAGTGGCAATAAATACAGATTAATTGTAACACAAGAAATGAAATCCTTGAGCTGCAGCGGGTCAGTGAAAAGGCCCTTTGTGTGCCAGGGAGGTGGAAGATGGTGTGTTAGGGTCAGGCTCAGCGAGGTTTTTGGTAGCTCACGCTGTGACCAACTGCAAAGACAACAAACTTTGGGCAAAGGCAAGCGGGGTGATTGGCAGGTATTAAGAAAAACAAGAGCGCTAGGAGGAAGGGCTCCCTATTGACAGGAGCGCAGCACAGAAGTTAAAGGGGAGCCAACACTGGAGCTTTTATTGTTCAAGAGATGATTGAACTGGGAATGTAAATTCAGGAAGACAACTTCTAAGATGCTGGTGTTGCAGGGAGATGCTGAATAAATACTACAGACTCCATGAGTGGCCCCACAGGGGAGACTGTTTGGCAAGTCCATAATCTAAAAAAGCAAAACAAAAAAGCCACCCACACACCCTCCTATTTCCCCCCAAATTTTGCATGCAAAAAGACAAGTTACATCAGAAAGCTGTTTCAAAGGGTTTCCAGGTCTGAATCACACCTCACTGACAGCACTTATGCATTCAGCCTCGTTGCTGCTTTAAAAGAACAATAAAAAAAAAACAAAAAACAACCAAACCAGACACATGGTATGTCAAAACATTTGGGGGTTTGACTTTTGCCTGCTTGCCTTCCCTTGCAAAAGGGATAACTGTCCTTGACGAACAGAAACAGGAGCTTGCTCTCTCGTCACAGGCTGTTTCCTTTGCACAGCTCCAGGGAGGTCAGGCTTGTTAAGGAGGAAAGATGGAAACACTTCTGCATCTCTGAATCCACCTCTTGTGTCATCACAAAGATGGACACTTTGCTCTGAGTGCAGGGGCTCACAGGGGGATCTGGATGGTGAATAAAATGGTTGGCCAAGCTTGGGCTTCAAGCATATCACATGATAGGATGAATTTACACACTGCTACAGGGTTACAGCTTCCCCTCTCACAACAAAGACACCAAGCCCTGCATGAGTTTTCCAGGGCTGGTGGCAAAGGACTTTCTCTTCCCCTAGAGTCTATGCCAAGATGGTCTCCAGGGCACTATGGAAAGGAATCCTGTGTCAGTCTTCTGCTTTCAATTTTTCCTCAAGACTAATAAGGCTCTGCCATTGGCAGCAGTGCAAAACATTGCTCACGGAGCTCTCAGTACACTGAGCAGCTTGCTCAAGGTCAGGTAGAGGTAAGGACAAAACACCCTGAATTCTTGACTCCTGCTCTCAGGGTTCAATTAATTCCACTCATATGAAAGTCAGGCATCTGTTGGAGGTCAGTTTTCTATGTTTCCTCTGTAGTCAGTGGAAAGATGTCTCCAGAGGGCAATTCCTTCCATCTTAAAATATGCATCTGAGATAAGTGGGAGGATTTGTCCTTTGGGAGTTTGAAAGGAACCTGATGATCTTACAACAGAAGATGCACTGAACTTTCAGACACCTACAGTTCAAGGGGGACAGTTCCAGCCCAACAGTTATCACTGTTACCAAGATACTAGCTTCATCATTTTCAATCAGAAGGAAAAAATAAAATAAAATTAACAACTAACTCTGGTTTGGCTTTTCTGATCCCCATCTGGATTTTGCTCTGGAAAGGTTTCAAATACTGTCCTCATCACAATTTTTTCTGAGCATCTTCTCCAACTGTTAAGTGACATCCGTCCCCTTGTCTGATGAGCTAATGCTGCAAAACTGCTTTCCTCCAGCCATGCTTCACTCCTTCCTTTCTTCCTCCATATTGTTCCTGGTTGCCAGTGATCTGTTTAGGCTCTCGAGGGAATGACCTTCATTGTGGGGAAAGTGTGCCTGAACTCTGCACACAGGAATGCTGCCCCAGGCTGCCTCCCGGACCTGGAGGAGTTTCTGATGCTCTTTTCACCCCTTGGCTACTTCAGAACATTTCTGGGCATGGTTGATGGCACACTTGGCCAATTAGCAGTAGTAAGGCTGCACAGTGTGAGTGCCCACGACTCATTAAGTTTATGGAGAGTTCTGGAGCCATGCCTCGGTCACATTTACAAGCCTGCTCACTGATATTGCTCTGGCCTTGAGAGCAAACACCTCATTACTGGGCAGCCCAGGGGTAATGTGGCTCATGAGATACTCTAGATAGTAACTACTCTAAACACCATCATTCTGCTCAAACCGTGCCATGGCTGGTATATGTACTTACACAGCACTACACCCTTCCCGCAAGCAGAGAAACCAGTAAAGTGCAGGTATCTATGGAGATGTGTCTCACTTCCCACTCCCACAGGATTTTCTGAGATCTAATAAAAGTTGAGTTTGTGCTGTGCTCTTCCACTGGATGCACACTCTGAATTTCTTTTCCTTCTATCTAATTGCTTATTTTTCATGAAGCATGCAAGAACTTACTATCTTGGAGGCTCCAGCCATCTGTCGAGTTTGGTTACAATCAGCCAACAGATGAAAAATTTACGAGGGGGAAAGACATATTCACACACACACACACAGAGTCACAAACACCGCGATTGCTTAAGCCTCATTTCCTTAGGAAACCAGATTAAAAATAGCATTGATGTCAATAATGAAGTCTTTATTTCTTTGGCAGATTTCTGTTCCTTTTAAACCAATCCTCCCAGTGAGAGGTACTGCAAAATTTTCAACTGGAACCAGACCAGATCGCTAAGTGATAAGAACCTCACAGCAGTTTCACTGTACCTCAAACACCTCAAGGAAAAACGCAAAGTGAATGTGAATTCTGTATAAATACTGAAAACTGGTGCTGAATTTCATACCGAGTTAACCCAGTGGTGGCATTTGATTTGTCTCTCCATTTACCTTCAGTATATAAATATGATTTTGAAAAGTTTGCAAACCTCAGTATTTAAGGTATTTCCCATAATAAAGTACAGAAGAACACTAAAAATACTCATTATTTATTTTAGATACAAGTCACATACGTTTCAGTCCTGCAATATTATTCCAGGAAAGTGATGGAGATTTCCCTTTTCTGCCAGGGATAGATCCAAACCTGAACTCCACCAAAATATTGTGTTTAGGTTAAAAAGGTGTTTGGAGGTTCTCCGGCAGAATAATTTTCAGTTGATGAATAAAAGTTTATTGAAATCAAACATTTAGTAGGTCTTATTGAATAGCTCTTGAAAAACAGAGTAAGTTCCAAAGTGGATTCTTCCAGCTTTTTGCTTATACACCTGTCTCCTCTTTCCCACTGCCTGCCTAGAAGTCGAGAGCAGCAGTTCTCCTGTCTCCAAAGCCTGGTAGTTCTGAAATCATGTTTTGCCATGTTTCAGTTCACAACTCCTTAGCAAGCCTGTCTACCTCCAGGGCTATCTTCCTCCAAGCCAGTCACCTCTGGACTTCCAGCAGTCATAGCTCTGGAGCTTCTACCAAAAGCAGCACCCCAGTACAACACATCAGTGCTCGTCATATTTGCTAAGGATTCCTGTATTTTTTTTTAATTTTGTTACTTTTCTTTAAAAGAAAAAAAATCATCTATTTGAAACAGCAACACTTTCCACAGATCAGAGCTGCTTCTCATTCCCCATCAGTCAAGCCCAGACTCGAGGTTTCGTGAGGTCTGTTGTAGAAAGGGAGCCGAGATTCATTCAGGCATGAACATGAACTTTTCCCAATTTCTCCAAGATGGGAGCTTAGCTATTAGAGTCGGCTTTGAGCCCAGTTTTAGTTGCCACCAGAGCAATTTTGTTCGCTAGACCTCTGTTGCTTTCTACAGACCTCTATAAAATAGCTGAACAGTGGCAGAGTTTGTGCTTTGAACATCTACGAGAGGTGAATAACTAGAGTTCATGACATTTCTTCTCGCTGGAGCTCTAATTATTCTAAGTAATTCTATCTTCATTTTACATCTCTGATATTCAAATATTTGGGAGGGGAGGTGCAGAGGTATTAGGCACACATTTTCTTTTCCTTAACACACCTCTTCTGATCTACCAGAGAAAATAGCAATGGAACTGGGATTTAATAGGCTTATAAAGAGATTATTAATGTTTTCCAGTAATGTGAAAGTAGCAGCCTAGATTAAAGAACTATAATGACAAATAATCTTTGTCTCATCCAGGTGCACACGCCAGTCACCTTTATGTCAGTTGCAGAGCTACCATTAATTCAGTGAGAATAGGATCTGATCCCAAATCCATAAATCCTTTCTCAGCAAGTTTGCTCTGCTGGTATTCCTGGCATAACCACAACCAAGAAAACCTGGAACTGTCACAAGAACGCCCAGTTTAATGAGTTTTCCAGTCCCCATTTCCACACCAGTAAAAGTCCTCAAGAAATCCACATAAATTATAGCCAGCCTTTTTTAAAGCTTTCAGGTTCACCTCTACTTCTGCAAAACAGCTAACTCCAGCCAGCAGTCATGCCCCTTCTCTCCAGTGCATCAAGATGATCACTGGTTCCTCCCTATATGCAGTCCGCCTGCAATTCTGCCCTAAAACTGTCCAGAAATGGCTTGAGCCTATAGGAGACCAACCCCATGAGCAGTACAAACTGGTTCCTTGCTGTACTAAATCCCCTTCCCAGCTCTTGCTCCGGTAGCCTGAGGTTCTGACAGTCAAGCTGCAGGGGAGACAGGTGTGGTGGCCTCGGGACATCCATGCTCCGCCGCTGGTGTAAGCACCCAGGCAGGAGGGGCAGCAGAAAGGAACACAAACCCATGTCAACCCCAGCAACCTGAATTAATACAAAATATTACTGGAGGATTTGTATTAATGTATCGGGCTCTGAATTTGAAGCTGCTGAGCAGCCAAATTTCCTTCTGGTCTGTGACAACACCATGCAGGAAGCTGACTCTGGTGCGGAATCTTAATCACTGCAGGTAGCACGCAAAGGTATCCCAGCTGAGACAAGATCCCTGGATCCTTAGCAATTTGTATCCCATTTGCCTTTCCACACGAGTGTCCCACAGAAGCTTCAGTATTAGAAGAACACCAACAGTCTCTGGGTTCTCCACACTGACTTTTTGAACTCTTCCCAACAGCCCTGTTAAAGCTGGTTGGGAATTTTCTGATGAGACAGTTTTGGGATGGAAAATGATGAATTGTCTGGCATCCATATATTGATTTCAACACTCCCATTATGAAATCTAGAGTTATATGGGACCTTTGCCTGGTCTCCTGAGAGCTTACAGGGTGGCCTGTGGATCCACTGCAAGTTCTTCCTTGTGTGGGTGTGGGTGTGAAAGAGTATTTCATCCCATGCTTAAGCCCATTCCTGTTCAGCAGAGTGCTTAAGCCTGGGTGTAAATCTCTCATGATTCTTTGTAGTTCTGAAAAAAAGAAAATTTCCTGAATTATGTCTACATTTTTACATCTCAAACGTTGAGGAGAAAGACAGCAAGGGCAAAGCCAAAATCTCTAGATTATAGCACAGAAGGGGCCAATATAACTTTCTTTTCTTTGAGAACAGGCAGGCAGAATTAGACTTATACAGTAGAACTTGGCACAGGGGTAATAATAAATACAGTATGAAAATGTCAGGGACCCGGAGGGGCTGACATTAATGTATGTGTTTTTTAAACCCAAATCCTACTGTGCAAAGACAACTTTCCCCATCTGTCACAGGAAGAATTACACCAGAGGTGGCAAATGTATACACAGGAGTTTGCAAGGCCCGTTTTACTTGCTTTGAACATTCACTGGAATACCTGCAACAAGCAAAGGCTTGGATTTGGGGCTGCACCCTCCATCAGCAGATCAACGATGGATGCAATGGTGAGAAGTGGTCAGGCAGAACTCCCTGTTGAGCATCACAAATTCTCCACTGGATCACCAAAGGGAGTCCAGGGCTTGTCCAGCTTCTCTCAGCAGTTTAGGTGGTGCCACACCAGGAGAAAAGGTCAAGGGCAAACCCAATTGCATGAACCTGTTCTTTCACTTGCATGTCTCTTGCCTTCCTTGTCTGGTACAGGTGACAGAAGCCTCAAGATGCCACTCACCAATGTGTATACTATACTGTGTTTCTAGGATTAATATCTTGTTCTACAGCAGGAGTGTCTCAAATCAGAATTACAGGAACCAGCCTTCAGAACAGCAGCTCCCTTTTCACAACAGGGTGGTACAGGCAGGTTTATTTTGGCCTCCGTAACTCAGACACTCTCTCTTTGAGAATTTAAGCTTCAGGTGAAAAGCAAATACTCAGGGGCTTCCAAATCTCCGTATTATACAAGATCAAGGTACCTTAAAGTGCCCTTGATTTTTTTTTTTTTTTTCCTTCCTTTTATTTTAAAAGGCTACAGGCTGGATTTGCACTTGGAACAGGCTTTTCCCCAGTGGAGTATCTCCTGATTTACAGTAGAGTGTCTGAAAAGAGAATCAGGCATTGCCTGTTTAATGCAGACTCCTAAATGAATCAATTACATGGTTTTGGTCAAAATTAACATGCAAGTCTATTTTCAAAAGTGAAGTGATACTTTCCCTTACAAACCAATAGTAAACTAAGTCCATACACAAAACCAGGCCAACCTCACTATAAGCGTCTGGATGCCCAAATAAACATGAGCAGAGGGAATTCTAGCATCTGCAAACTGTTAATTCACCCTTTTCTTCTCTTTTGTAGGCTGGCCAAGTTCAATCTCCTGGTCGCCAACTTCTTGCTCCACTGAGACAACCCGTTGATGAACTGTGCTAGTGATGTCAGTAGCACCACTAATCAGTGTTGGACCAGGACGCCTGACCCAAGGGATAAAGCTTCTTTATATATTCCATCCTGCAAGTGTTTTCTTTTTTCTCCCCCCCCACCTCTCCCTTTGTTTTTGGTTTGGTTTGTTTTTTTTTTTTTTTCTCCCTTTTATGTTCTACAGAGGATCCAAAATGAAAAACGGAAGTGGGAAAGAGCAACACACTCCTGGAAGATAGAGGACTGGATTTCCAATGCCAGGCTGAGTTTGTTCCCAGTGGCAGAACATAGGGTGTTGAGAACTCCACGCCCAACTCTCGCGCAACATTGCATCAGTTGGGAGTGCAAAACAGCTATTTGCATATTCAACATCTGTAAATCCCCAGCCCTCAGTGTGCACTTGGAGAGTGGCCTCAAAGCATTTCCCTTCTGAAAAAAACCCACCACTTTCAAGTAACACATGTGAAGCCGCGTGCCAAAGCTGGTGGCAGGTGCTAATGGCTTTCACAAAGGCTCTCTGGATTTTAATTACTTGTGCTTAAATTACACAGAGTGTCCAACACTTCCCTTCCTTTCCCAAGGAAAGTAGAAATATGGTTTCCAGTAACAAAAGAATTCCACCTCCCCGTGTTCTCCTCCCCATCCCAGTTCAACAGCCATCATGTTCCATTTCAGTTGGCCTTTTTTAGCCTTGGACGAAGCATGTTCAAGACAGATACATCACCTGGGTATCTCTGCAGGTGCTCTTTAGTTTTTGGAGAAAAATAAACTCATGTCATGGATGACTGAGACCATGCAAGACCTGAGTCACCTAGGAGATATCTGTCACTCCCTACTCACTCCAGAAGGTGAAGGTTGAGCCTGTTCCTCAACTTGGTATCTCCAGTAAAAGGATGTGTGTTGAAATTCCCCTTGGGAATCCTCTGTAGGGAGGACAAAAGGGAAAGGGATGAAGCTGAGGACCAGGACAAGGAGATTTTATATTCTTGCTGTGCTCTCACACCAACCCCGTCCAATAGAAGAGTTTCTCCATCTTTCTACTGAAAACACAGTGCAAACCACTTCTGAGTTCCATTCCAAAGAACCAACAGATATCATTTACAAAAGACCTCAGAAACAATACGCAGTATATTGCTTGAGAAGTTGGACTAGATGACCTTTAAATTCAAAGATCCCTCCCATCCCAAACTATTCTACGATTCTATGACTATTGTTAACAGTCTAATTTATGATGATCAGAATCGTTACTGACAACGCTGCCTGCCCGATGCTGCCTGAGAAAACTGCAGGATGGGGAGGGAATTCACCTGCTCTGAGCATAGAAACAAAAATCTGCTTCTGCCGTTCCAACTCTAGGATGAACTCCTCTGCTTTCATGGGAGTACAGAGAAATCTACAACAAAGCCTGGGTCATTTTTCTCATGCAGGACACTTGGAAATTTCAACCTAATCCATCAGCTACTAGGTACCTAATCTTGGCCACCTAAGCCTAAAGTGGAGGTCTGACTGTTACAGGCACAAATCCCTGAAAACACACACTGACTGCATCAGGAGCTGTGGTCACCAGTCTGCTCTGGCTTCCACCACACCGTGGACAACAGCTCCAGTCCTCTCAGACACCAGGGGTTGCCTGGACCTGGTTGGGAAAAACATTTGCCTTCCTCCACCACAGGGCTGTGGTCCAGAGACAGTTCTGATGTCCCTCCGGCTGTGGGAGACACCATGGTACTTGCATTTCAACTTGCTCTCTCAGCATTAAAAGAATATTCTCCATGATATATTTATTATTTTAAATAACCAAGCCCACTGCCTTTGAGCCTACTGATTTGGCTGCTAATAAACTTTGTGAACTGGAGCAGCATCTGAATTTCTGAAGCAGTAAAACCAGCTCTCAGCTACAAAACTGACAGCTCTCATAAAAGGAAGAAAGAAAGAAATGCAAGTAAGTAAAACATCCTAAGGAAATTATCGTTCAAATTCACTGCAGACATAAATTTATCCATCTGTTATCATAAGTGTTACTTGAAAATTATTTGCTCATAAAAATGAAATAAACCAGAGGGATTTTTTTATTTTTTTTTTCTTAAACATTGACTTCATGTGTATAGTCTTAGTTGCCAACTATATTAACTCTTTTTAACAGCCCATGTGCTCTTGGCTGTGCCTCTCTTTCTTGACTGTAAATAGACCTTTATAAGTTGCTTGCATATATCAGGTCCAGGGCGCTTCATTTATTATGGATCAATAATTCTTAGCAGTCCAGGATGGATTTTCAGAACACAAAACCCAAGCAAACCCCCAAATCTTATTTGAAAGTACCCTATTTAACTACTTTGATTCATTCAAAGGGGAAAATGGCCATGCTTGTTACCTGAAAAATATCATTTAACTGCACAAACAATAAATGCTGTTCCATTACTAGAGTATAGTTACTGGGAATATGGGTATGGTGAGATTTTCACATTAAGTTTGAATACAGTAAAGCCTGGCAGGAGAAGAATGAAGTGCACTGAGCTGGGTCCCATTTTACCCAAAGACTGTATTATTCTTGGAGAGGAGAAAGAAATGAAAGTAGGAAGAATAAATGGCTATTTTCACTTCTATGTGTTTTATAAAGGAATAAATTAAAAGTCTGAAATGTTCCAATGCATTTAAATTGTGAGTAGTGCCATGGAAAGCAGGGAAGGGGGAAATCCATTGAAAAGTCTATTTTTTTAATTTTAAAAATGGCAGAAAACTGAAAAGTTCCATTAAGAATTGTGTAATTTTTGTTTTGTTTTGTTTCAATACTTCTGAGACCGGAACAAAAAAAAAAAGGAAAGCTTTCAACAGCGTAAGAGTGCTTTGTTTCACTTCGTGGATTAAAAACTGTTTTATTGCAGCAGTGGATATTCCACTGCCCGTTTCCTCACTGCTCCTTCATCCCCAGGACCAGTCCGTTTGATGTTTCACAGCTTCATGCTCGGTTACAGATCAGACTCCGAGTCACCTCTCCTAAGATGCACTGCAAGATCTTTTCATCTCAGCTCTAAATGACACACAGCAAAACACTTTAACTGGGAATCCCAGTTTACAGAGGAGAACAACAACGCTCAAGCACTTGGGATTTTGATCGACATCTGCAAGAAGCAGGCTTGCTTTTTCAGAAGCAAACAAACAAACAAATCTGTTTTCCTCAAATGCCCAGTTTTCTACCAAAACACAACTATCAGCTGATTTTCATCCCCTGCATTAAAAAGCAAGGCAAGATGACGAAGATGGAAGCTCTGTGTACAAAATAGCTAATAGCCTGGCCATAGACACAGAGTTGTGCAAGCAAATAGATTAATTGCCTGCTAGATTCCAATCAGCCCAAGGGCCACAGCTTTACTGGGAAAGAAGCACTCTGAAGAGAAGCAGCAGTGCTGTCCCCAGGGTGACTCCGGCTGCACCCGAAGGGTGCTCTGCACCAATTTCCACACAATTCTTATTTCTTCCTCCTTTCCTTGGGTTTGATCCTCTTCTATCTGAAACCATTAGGGATGTTTCCAGTGATGACCTGACCTACTAGATGTGTTGGGACCAGGGGGTGGGATCTTGCCTTATGTGAAGGGTATTTAGAGCTGGTGGGAGGAGTTGCCACCTCTCCCTCCACCTGTGCTCCTCTCCAGCCACCTTTTCTCATCCAGCCAAGGAGGGAATTCAATTTACACTGGATAATCTATGGTTTTTCTGATGGCAAAAAACCTTTTTTCCTTCCTTTTAGGGTACATTATCCAGAATGTTTTTCTATTTCCCCTCTATTGCATTTGTCTTAAATAGGCAGAATCTTAAACGCGGCGAGATAACTTTTGCACTGTTCAGAGAGCAAACGCACTCCTGCAGACTCTGTCACACCCAGCCTAACCAAAAGGTGCATTCCTAAAATTTTGCATTTCAGAATTCATGAGAATATGTGAAAGCCTCAACTTATATCAAAAACACCCTTCACTTTTTTATAAAAGCAAAACCCTCAAGGTTTTAGAATTCATGACCCAAGCACATAGGAAGAAAACCAACCAACCAACCCTTAAAAATCAAGGAGTAGGTATGAAAAAAAGCAAAAGACAGAATGTATCACTACAAAAACACTCTTACAATTCAGTGCATGAAAAACCAAATAAAAGCCTTCAGGAGAAAACCAGCACTCGAATCAGAAGAGAAGATGAACTTGCTCGCACTTTGGCCACATAGTTTTGCCATTGAAAAATTAGTAATTTTCTCAGTACATACTGAATGAAGAAAAAACGCCCCAGAGAAGAGAGGGGGAATTAATTGTACTTAAAATAGGGACAGCCTGCAGGGATGGTCTGCTTTAGTAAGCAAGGTCAAAGGGCTGGTGGGACAAAGAACCCAAAACAAAAAGCTTCCCTTGGTGTGTCCTGCACCACAGTTTTCAATAAATCTGGCTGCGTGTGTTTGGCCCATCCTGCTACCCTCAGAAAAAGAAATAACCCAGCAAACAAAGGCTGTTTTCAGCATCACCAAAAATGGAGAGTTAAGGACAAAACAAGACTTGCTCCCTGGGAGCTGCCCTTCAAGAGATGCTACCCAAGAGTTTCAGGTGGATGGCTCTTTGAGGGGGACAGGGAATGAAACCTCCAACCTCCCACAGCTTAGCCGAGACTTTCTATAAAAACCACTGTGTAATTAGTATCCCTTTGCTTAATTTCCTTTCTGTTTTTAGCATATACAAATAGCTGCAGTGGATTGGATCTGTGACCTGTCTAGTGCCAAATCCTGTCTCAAGCTGTGGTCTGTAACTGATGCCCAGAAAAGTGTGTGCAGAGCAGGGCAAGTGGGCTATGATACCCAGTTTGTCCTCCCAGCTCCAGTATATACTGGTTAAGGGACTTCCATAACTGAAGACTATGTGAAAACCATCAAGTTTGATAATCTCTGATAAACCTTGCTCCATGGATTACACAAGATGTTTCTTATAAATCCCTGTTCAATTATAAACCACTGTGATATCTCTTCCTACTGTAAAAATAGTTAAGCAAAACTCTTTGGACAGAAATACCAGGCAAGCTGAAGATTAAAATAAGCTTGAGAAAATTCAGTCTGGATAAACTCAAAAAATAAATACATCAAACTACACATATCTCTGCTAAACCCCCCAGTCTTTAATCAAAATTCCCACTGAAGTGAGCACTGAAAGGCAAGTTGTTGCCAAAGTTCATAGAGAGAACCAGGGGATGAGAAGCAAAGTTCTGTCAAAAATGAGAAATTGTCAAGGAGAGGGAGCAGAAGGAGAGGGTTGGTTCTCGGCACAACTATCTCAGGCTGCCTTGAAGTCTGGGGAGCTCAAAGAGTCACTTAAGCCAGTGCTCAGGACTGGGCTGAACTGAGGCCTGAACAGGTTTTATTTATACTCTTATCACCCAGGAGGATGAATTCCATTGGAAGGGGGGAGGAAAGGGAAAAAACAAACAAACAAAAAAAAAAAGAAAAAAAAAAGAGAAAGCACAGTAGCACGAGCACATACTGTCACAGACTCACAAAAGTACCACAGACATCTTTGTTCTGCAGACTTGACGGAGGGAATTTCAACCGGCAGCAGTACATGTTGCATTTTTACACAATGATTTTAAAGGCTGGCGTTTAACTACACACAACTCACACACTTGTGTGAGGTCCAAAACCAGCCAGTCTGCACAGACACACCACCAGCATAGCTACATCACCCATCAGAGAAAGTCTACCTTCAGCAACCCCAAAAGGTTTGGGAGCCCAGGCTGGCACCCTGAGCCACGCAGGCGTTGTATTCCCACTGTCATCACCATCAGTACCTAAGCTTACAAATTCAAAGGCACTTCAACCATCTCCTACGCCCGCAGCAACAAACATAACCACGGTATGAACATAACCCAATTAACCCACAGGTTGGTCTGAGAAGAGACCAAACACAACAGCATGAAAAACATCAACAGCTTCACTTTTCTACAATCAGATGGAAAGCAGAGTAGTGCAGGCTCTCCACAGCCCAGCTGGACCCAGATCCTCCTCCTACACCAAGTCACTGCATTTTAGAAGCAGGTCTAGACAAAAAAAACCCAAAACCTTTCTGCTTCAAAAGGAAGCCACCTAAGAAAACTTCCCACAGGACCAAAGATCAAATCCCAAAGCATTCAAAACACTTCCACTCACATTAACCAAGTAAACTGGAAAACTTCACACTGTACCTGCTCCAAAGGCAAAGAAGAAGCTCTTGTCCGTGTTCTCCTTTAAAAGCGTCATCACTCTCTTCCCCATCCTCTCATTCCTCTTGTAGATGAGCTCCTGTCTGAAGTAGCTGTCTATCTCCTGAGCAGTCACCTGCTCGTGGGGTGGGAGTGTTGTGTTGATGAAGTTGGGGACCTGAAATGGAGAGACACTAGTTCAGGTGGCAGTGGTTAAATAATCCCCCAACCACAGGCTGTTTTAATCTAGCCTTATTGAAACCTCCTGAGCATCATTATCATACCAAAAAAACCAAAGACCAAACCAAACCAGTAGTGGATGAGACCTTGTGAAGTTGCTGGGAACACTGCGAAGTAAAAACAACATCACCGACAAACTTTTTTTTTCTTTTTAAGTGAAACTAATATTTTATTAAATGAAAATTAAGTTCATTCTGGGTTTTCTCTGCTCTTTCAGTAGGAAGGAACCTTTATTCTCTGCTTGTTCAACACAGATTATTGGCTATTTAATACCAGAACGAATCCTGTAATCTGTTCTCAGCCAAGGTCACCATGAACTTGAGTAAGGACTGCAAGATTTGGCTTGTATATGCTCCTTTTTAATAACCTAACAGTTGGAAAAGAAGGCAAGTTTTAGCAAATCCAGACACAGAAGATGTAAACAGGGTAAACTCCCCCATCTTTCTTGCAGTTCTAGATACCATCAGGTGACAAGAGAGAAGACTGTGCATTGCAACACATAAATCCTGGATCATTCCTAGTATTTCTGAGGAAGGAATTTCCACAAGAACTGCTCCTTCAGTCCCTGTTTAGGTGAGGAGAGATGTTCATAGGCCCAGAAGAAAGGTTGAAATCCCAAAGCCCATTCTAGTGAGGACAGCAGACCCAGGACGGAGCCACAGCCCAAGCCATAATGGACAGACAAGCCAGAAGCCTCTGGTTATTAGGACAGGCAACTTGTTCTGGCACAGCGAGGGTCCAAAGTCTACTATAGGAGCTCAGGAGCCCTCCAAGCCCTGCAGCAAGAAGTGCTGTAAGTGGGCAATGTTTGACTGACTGCCACCAGGACCCAGGCACCTTCCAGCAATTTCTGTGCCTCATCACTGGAAAGCAGTTTAAGCTGCAAAACCCAGATCCAGATTTCTGAGTCCCCAGGTACATGTAAAGCTGCCAGGGTTTCCAGTGTTAATCTGAGTTGGTGGTAATGATGCTGCTTGCACAGCCCACAAGGGGAACGTCCCCCAGTCACTGGGCTGCCGTATTTGACGCAAGGGCTCTGCTGCTTTGGTTCATTCTTTCTCTGGTTTTCTACTACGCCAAAGTCTTGTACTCATCTTCTAAAACTTTGTTTTTCAGCCCAGCTGAAAGTGGGAAATTTGGCCACATGATTTCATCACAACAATTTTTGTCTCTTCCCACCCTCTTCACTCATACTGCCTCTCCAAAAGCTTTCAGCAAGTCTTAGGGAAAGAGCTGATCTTCCACCTTCCCAGTGGGTTTCCATAAAGCTTTTTTCATTGCAGCCTCATCTACATCTCTCCGAACATGTGGGGGACCGAGCAGCAGAGATTTCCCACCATGCATTATGCAGAAGGACAAGTGTAGGCCTTCCTCTGGATTCCCACCAAAGGCCGTATCCATCTGGGCGAGACAGAAGTGGGCATCACATCTCCTGAGCCAGGGAATCCCATGTGGCTGGACGGTGACCTGCCACAGCCTATTGGGCCGCATGGACCAGCTGGACCTTTGACTTTCCAAGTGACTTCTCAGCCTGCTTTGCAAAATCACCCTATTTCTCACAGCACATCCCTCCTCCAGGGTTCAGCTGCACTACCCTGAGTCATTCCTTCCTCCGGGCTTTCCATCATGGCTTGGCTTCACCAGCATAGCTTGTGAACTCCTCAGAGCACTCAAGCACTTTGCACCTTGTTCTCAGTTTAGCCCTTTGCCAGCACTCCACAAACAATAAGTGCCATTAAGCCAGACCTAGAGGAGACACCAGTTTCCTGTTAATACACAAGGAAGCTGCCTCAGTGCCTGGCAAGAATGTGCGTTTGTCTCCAAGGGACGCAGAGCAGCCTGCCGGCGTCGGGAGGGGTAAAATGCTGTTGGCTTTGGCAACAAAGAATGTAGTGGCTTCTGTTCCTGGTGAAAGGCAGGGAGAGATTTTTATTGTAGAAATAAAATCTGAAGAATGAGTAGCCATTTTACACTTGCAATAACCTCTGCAAAGCTGTAAATCAGTTGGTCCGTGCAGGTATCACCAGACTTTATATCTCCTCTGTACTGAGGTTCAGTGTTTAATGGGTTGATGTAGCTGAGCCAGGAGTCAGGGGAGCCTTCACACACTGAAATGGAAGGTGAAATTTTGGGGAACATCTGAAGGCTGAATACATACATAACAGAAGTCTCTTCTTCCCCAGTTTTGGCTGAAGGGAAGTGAAGGCTGGGAACTGATGGGACCTGGTCTTGAATCATCTGAGATGCTTTGAAGAAAGCAAGGTACAACATTGCCTGTGAGGACAACCTGCTCTTACACAAAGCAGGAGCAGCAATGCTGGGGGATCAAATGGCTTTGTGCATCCCACTCTGACCAGGGGAAGGCTCTGACACTGGAGGTCTAGACAGCTCATGGACACAAGCTGTATTCAGACCTTGACCACAAGAGTCTTTGCCAAGAGAGAAAGCACCTTCCTTCATCTTATCCAACTCCATCACTCGCATACCTACATCCACATGCAATCTATGGTTTGTTCCTCCTCTTTATCTAACCTAAAACACAGTCCACAAAATGGAGCCATTTACTTGCCCCTTTTTCCCCTTGTCTTTCTTTTTCTCTCTCTGTGGGAAAGAGTTTGCCAACGGCAGAGAGATAAACTTCAAACAAAGGACTTTGTTTTGTCAACGTTTCTCATGCTTGTCCAAGGAACAAGAAGGTGTCACCTCTAGAGGCACCCCAGCAGCTTCAGGTCCTGCTGCACCTTAGGCACTCCTGTATTTCTAAGGACTGCTCCATCACTGGCAAAAATAAAACATGGATGAATGTTTCTGCATGTGTGTGGCAGAGGACAGAAGATAAATGATGGAAGTAAGTATGCCCATACACAGTAGTGCAACCACACTCTGAGCTACGACACTGGCCCCATTAATCACCTCTGCTCCTCTCTGTATCTCGGCTCCTTTCCACAGTCGGTGACATACACCATGCCTGGCTTCAAGGAGGCAGCTGCTCCTGTTGATTTAAGAAACCCTTTGGATTCCTACCCACCAGACAGGCATCGGGAAGTCAAGAAACAGTGACACGCAATTAGGAAGCTGTTAACTGCAGCCTGAATTTGTCTGGAAATAAAATGTGTTGTTTTGAAAGAATGGGCTAAAGGATGCACGTTCCCCCTTCCACATTATCAAGTGATTTTGTTTCCATTCAGTGTAGAAATCAACTTAAATGTATTAACACAGGTATTTGTTGTTCTGAACTGAGAGTGACCGGAGGAGCCATTTGCTCTGCGAGACTGACCTCCCAACCCAGCTGAATTGGTATGCTACTGGTATGCAAATGTATAGTGTGGGGGATGATGCTGACTTCTAATTTTGCTATTCAACTAGGAGGATTAGGATCAGCAGAAAAACACCGTGCTACCCATCATCTGGGGTGTGCTCACTTCGTAGTGGATACACGACAAGAGATAGATTCTTTCTGTCCAATTTTTACCAGCTAAGCAGTTTCCTGAGAATCCATATATAAGTACACACACACACACACTACATACTTGCCGAGGCAACTCAGTAATACATCTCATTCAGAGGTGTTCAAAAGGAACAGTATTTTGGTTGACTGAATCAGCTAGAATACCTCATTTTTTTCTATTCCTATTTATTTTGGGTTACAGCTCTCCTATGGAGAGTACAGATGGACCCCAAACTCAGTCATTAGGTACACCCTGTGTTTCTTAGTTAAGCTTTTCAGGTTACAGGAAGAGAATATGAGAACAAAAATGAGGTTAAGTCCCAGCCTTGCAGAAATCTCTTCCCCTCCACACTGCCTGGGTAATTTTACTCGAGTCAGTATCCTTGATGGAACATATGTGTGGGTAAAGCTCTGCACACACATCTGAGCTCACAGTGCTGTGGGATGCAGGCCATAATTCTTGACCTTTGAAGTCAGTGGGAGCTTTAGGAAGAAGAAAGAGGAAGGATTGAAGAGTGGTTATGACACTACCCTGGAAAAATGGTTCTGTTCCCACGGGCGATACAAATCTCTTGCATGATCACAAGCATGTCATTTGGGTTCAGACCTTCAAAGGAAACTCTGCATTTAACCTCCACTAAGTATCCTTGAAGCATTTGGCTTTATTCCTCCTGTCTCTCAAAAGTCCATCTGTAAAATGGGGACAGAAAGACTTTCCGATTTGATGTTACATGCAAGGCACTGACTGAATCTAGCTGAAGGACCCAAAGGAAGACCCAAAGTCCACGATGATGCTCAGCATAACTTCTCTTCCCACAAATCCTTTGTGGAAGGAGGCTGGAATTCTGCTGTGAACATGAGCATAAGACCTAACAACACACTTTAGCTCAGAAAAACTCATCAGCCATATCTCATCATCTGTGCTATGCTGTCAGCTTTGTCTATAGAGACAGAGGGGAAGAAATGGAAAAAAAAAATAAAGAAAATAAGAGAAAAGCAAAATATATTGGTGCAGAGTCTTTTATCACATTATGGGCTTACTGCCAAAGTTCAGCTGAAAAATTCATCAACACCAGACTACACTGAAGTACATTTTCTTATTTGCTATTTGGACAAATATTCTGGGCAGAGGCACGATGCCAGAGTTGTGAATATCTATCTGCAAACATTTTTTTCTGGACATGTATAAGCACCATCAACTTTGGTTAACTTTTTTTTATTTTTTTTTTTTCCCCCTGCTTTGGATCTATTGGCTACAGTGGAACTGCTCTAGGTTCAGTCCAGTATCAAACCACAATCAGATGTAGGGGAATAGTGTTGTTCCTACTTCTATACGCTACATTTCCCAATCCTCTGATAACCTTTTTCAGACCTGTTCTGTTCCAGTGATGCTAGCACATTTCTGGAGTATGCATTTCAGTTGTAAGACTGTGTCAATGAAAACCCAATACTACCAACACGAGGATAAAGGGCTGGGTGCCCTTTCTTGCCTGGGTGCAGGAAGAGGTGGTCTTCAACAGTAAACCTACCTGCAGATGGAGAAGAGGCAGCTGAGGCAGCGAAATGGGAAACCAGCCCCTGCCCTGGAAAATGTAACGATCCTAAAAGCTTTCCTGCCGTTATCTTCCCATACCGTGGCCAGCCCTCTTGGCTTCTGAGACTCCTCTCTCTCACTGTCTCCCAATCAGCAGGTAAATGGTGGCTGTCCAGCCTCCCCTCCTGTGCAATGTCCAAAATCTGGGCCGCTGCAAGTACAATATCAGCACTAATCCTTGTACGGGAATCTCTTTATAGTAACAACCCCTTATTTCTCCTTCTCTCCCCAGAGGTTTCACAGGCTAGATACAGAAAAGAGGAGGCACACCCAGGGTCACGAGGGATGGCTATGTCAAGGCAGAGAGTTGGCCAGCAGCTTCCTGAGTTCCAGTCCATCACCTCAGTACAAACCCCATCCATCTTTCCCTGACGGGAGGGGCTCAGCCTCCATGCTACTAATCCTTATCTCCAGTCGTTAGCAGGGAGTTGTTCCCAGATCACGCTGACTATTTTATTTTGTTTTAAACATGATAAAGATTGGGTTCTCTGTATTAGTCTTCTAGTTTACGAGCTTGATGTTGGCAGAGGCCAGAAGACAAGTAAGGGATCACGCTTTGAAGGGTTTTCCCTGTACCACACAGGTCAGGAACTTTTCTAGGGTTGAGAGCACTATGCAAGATAAGGATCTGAAGAGCTGACAGCGCAGCTTACAGGGCTGCCAGGGAGCCAAAGCAGCATCCCCAAACCCGCTGGCTCCTCCTCCAGCAAAGTGAACAGCCCTAAATCCACACCAGCCCTTCTTGGGTCAGAGGCTGACATCTGAGCTCGAGTTATCATTCGTTTATAAAGGGAGGAAACCCTCCGGTTAACCAGCCTTGACAGGGCATTGTGATTTTTACTGCAGTGCTGCAAAATATACTGCTCTGGACTTGGAAGACACCTGTTTTCCTCTGATTTATGGACCCTTCTGGCATCTGGGAGAGCAATATCCACTTACTGCTGCCTCTGATACGAAGGATTCAAATAACGCAAAGTGGATGGGCTCTAGGAGCAAGCATCTGCACGAGGAGGACATGGACCCTGGGAGCAAGCATCTGCACAAGGAGGACATGGCTGCTGCACAGATAAACACTGCTGTTGGATCAACTGGTTTTCTTCCAGCAGTCCTGAGTTTGTCCTGACAGAGACCTTCATCGGCCAAGGAGGGGGTGTCTGATTAATCTGATTTAGCCCAAAGCTGGAAGCTGCCAAGCAGATGAGCTTCCAGTTTGTTATGGAAAAGGGAAACCAGGAAGGAACTCAGCAAAATAGCTCCAGTTCAAGCATGTTGTGCTTAACCCATTAATGCTTTTTTCTAAGTAACAAAATGTAAAGTAATAAGCCTGACTGGCCTGTTAAAGGAGTCTTTGGTCTTCAGCATCAGTACTGTCACTCCTCTTGCTTTTCAAGTAGAAACATCTACCCAAGATGGGACTTGAGAGTACGTTGCAGGTACATCCAGCACGTTTTGGAGGTCACGGTTAGGACAGGTATCTCACTTTGGTGGATTTTGCATAGCTAACATGCTTTATTGGAACCACTGTATCCATGACACCAATCATGGATACAGCCTCAGACCCATCTGAAGTCACAGAAAGCCTAAACATATCCCCAGCCTCTGCTGATCCGGTTGCATTCCCACCCCTTTGCAGAAAGCAGAGCAGCTCCCCAGGGACAAGTCTCGCCGCAGCTGGAGGCTTGTGAGTTTTGAGCGCACATCAAAAAGCCAGTCGTGCTTCTCCCACCCACGCCTGCCCACCAGCCACGCTGCCTGGCCATAGCACGAAGCCCTTTGGGAAATGCTGTTGGGGTTTGAACCAACTCAGCATTTCCACAGCAAGAATGGATTTTCCATCACGTCCCTCGGCTTAGCAGCAGTCTGTAGTGTCCCAAACCTCCAAAAGCAGAGAACAGCCCTGAAAAACTGCAAGGCAAAGAGGCAACCAGTTCTCCCTTGGTGCAAAGTGTGGTCCTGCAAACCAGGGGCCTAACGGAGAGGGGCTTATGAACCCTGAACTATTTTATGGCTCCAATTCACTGCAACTGGGATGTGTTGCTGTGGTTTCCAGCATTTCTGCTCCACTGAGGCACATCTAATCCTCTCTGTGCTAAAGGCTGACAACTCCTTTTGCCAGGCTGCCGTGCACTGCTAAGGTCCCCGTTCCCATCCCGCGGGGAGGTGTTCAGGCTCCTGGGTCAGCAGCTGAGGTCGGGGTGTCTTCCCCCCCAGGCCAGGGAGCCCAGCTGGGCTTTTTCCAATGTGTTCTTCCCTCCATCTGCTGCCTCTGAGGAACGTGGCACGAGGTTAGCGGCCCCAGCAGCCTGCACCCTTTCCTCTGGAGTTAGCAGTGAAGAGGAGAAGAGTCTCCTCTTACAAATCCAGTATTTTAGGGCATGAGATGCCCACAGAAAATACTTGATGAGACTGAAGAAAAAAAAAAAAAAATTAAAAAAATAGTGCTTTTTGCTTGAAGGGAAGTGAGGGAGGAAAGTCTGAGAGCACAGGAAAGCCAGTGTAAGAGCAAGAACATTTCTCGGGACCAGCCAATTCTGGCTATAAGCAAACCCCTGCCACCCCACTTTCCTGCTCAGGATCCATATAGCTTGCATATAGATAGCAAATCATGCCAGCAAGCTTTCTGCAACTAGCTTGCCTCATTTAAAGCTAGTCAGCATGGCACAGCAACTCGAGTGGGAAAACAGAGGTCTCAGAATCTGAGTTTCAAATTGGCTAGTTCAGGTCCATGAGCTACTGGAGCACCTACATTTGTAAAGAGGAAAATTACAAGTAGAAGACACGGAGGGGTCAGGAGGCTGAAAGTTAGTGAAGTCTCCATGCATCGTGCACGATACTTTTAAAGAACAGCTCTGCAGGTGGCAGAAAAGCTGCAGGAGTCATTGCTGGCCTGAGCAGAATCTTGCCTACAGGCAGGGTGGGCTGCAGCCCCTGGACACCCATGTCCTGTCCCTGCAGCTTCAGCCCCCACCACACCTGCGTGGAGACCCTTCCTGGAAGCGCCAAACCCACCCTGCCACTGCTGTTCTTCCAGGTGGCACCTGGCCAAATGACAGCTGTGTGCCCTGCCTGCTTTTACCTTCTCCTCCCATATGTTTGAGTTGAAGGAAAGCATGTTTAAAATACAACAACAACAAAAAAAAATGGGTGGGAGGAAAAAAGCAGAAAGGCCACAGGGATGGTCTGTACAGCTCACAAACAGCTGGGGGGGGGAACTGATACTTTTATCTCTGTTAAAAAAAGACTTTCAACAAATCCCTGAGAAGTCATGACCTCCATGTATGTTTTCTATTTGTTTTTCCACACCAGTTAAATAGTTGCTTTCCAAGCACTCAGGAAAAGAAAAAAAAAAAAAAAAAAAGAAAGTACAAGCAACACCAACTCCTCCCCCAAGGCCTCCCTTCCCTCCCCACCTCAACCCCATCCCTGCTCCCCTTGGTAGCGATGCCAAAATATGCAGCCGGCCTCTCTATCTGAATGAATGTTTTGATTAAAGAAGTCTTAACAAAATACAGTCAGAACAATGATCCCAGACCCCTTTCTGCAAGCTTCACCCAACTATGCAGTGTATATTTAGGACCAGATTACAGGGACCTGTTCATTAATTGAATAAGGATGACAAGCCTGCAGTGCATGCAAATAAAAGTCTGGGTTTCAGTGGGTAAATCTTAACTACCTAATGATACTCCTGCCCCATTTAAACCCCCTTTAACTTTGAGGTTTTTTTGAGGCCAGCTTTCACAGGCTTGCAGACATATGGAAAAGTTCAAGGTTTTCTATTTCCCTTCCAAATGCTTTGTTTCCTTTGACAAAGAGTATTTTTTTTCTGTTCTGACACTAAAACCATCACCTATTATACTGCCATGACACCCAAGTAAAGATACTGATCAAAGGGCAAAGCAGGGCAATAAAATGGAAAAAAAAAATGGGGCCAGAAGGTTTGGTTTTGGGGTTGGCTTATTAAAGCATTGCAATTCTTTTTCCAAAGGTATTTTTCATTTTGTTTTCTGTTACACAGTGGGAGAACAGCTGGTCAGTAGTGGGTACAAACTGAGGTTTGATTGTCTTGAATGTATCTTGTTCAGGGCTCTTCAATGACTTTTGTCCCATCCCCGTTGAGTGAGATGCCAGGGAAAGGCTGAATCTCTTTGTGAAGTTTGCAATATGTTTTTAACCCAAGGCAAGCGTGATCCAAAAGATACAGTTTGCAAAATATCACATAACTTAGGAGCAAAAAGCTGGTTAATAACACAACAGCAGCTGGACTGGACACGAGAACTCCAGAGCTGATTCCACGAGACAGTGCTGTACAGAGATGGCCCTGCCCTCCCCTTCGGTCCTACCAGAACTCCAGGCTACACCCAGTCCAACCAGCCTAAGCTTTCCAGTTATGCTGGCATCTGGAACAAACTGGATGATGACTTTTGAACTAATTGAATTTTTTTTTTTAAGGTGAGGTTGTTTGAGAGGTCTAGTATGGGATGTAAAGATACAGAACATCTCCAAGCAAGCATTTCAAAATGGGATAGGAGGAAAGTAAGGACTAATTCAGATTAAGTCAGTGGAGACAAAGGAAGGAAGGATGGACAGAAGGGAACAGTCTTTTCAGGTAATGTCTAATACTAATCACCTGCTTCTCCTGCTTTTTTCCTCTCCCTGTTGTAACGAGGTGACAAATGCATCTTCGGGATAAAACACAAAGGAAGAAAAAGCATTTTGTACATTCAACCCATGAGATACTGTTTAAAAAACTAACCAGTCTTTTTCATTTCTCTTGAACGAGTCTTTCCAAGAAACACTTCATAAACCTGCTCTTTAAAAAGAGGGGATAGTAAATGCCTTACAGCAAGCATAGCGCAGTTCACAGAAAGCAGCATGCTACTACCTTCAACTCCAAATGTTTTTACCAATCACTCTTTCATACTCTTTTATAGTTTATTCCCTTACTAATAAATACAGGTAGTCAACAATCCTTAAATGTTTTTAACGTAAATCAGCCTTTTCTGTAGGTGAATATGTTCCTTTTCTAATAGCACAGCAGTCTTTGAGTGAAAAATCTTTGCCTTTAAATATCTTGTTCCAATTTCTCTCTCACTTTCTCTTCTCTTCTCTCCCATTGCTTTCTCCTAGCAACTGGAAAGAGGAAGGAAGAAACTTCCAAGGTAAGGCAACTGTAAATGCAAACACGTAATGAAAAATTTCAAGCAAGAACATATTTTCAAACTCTGTAGCATGAAAATTATCTGGTCATGTTCCAGATTATTAATAAAAAAATAATCTCTGCAGTGTTTTCCCCAGCACTGTCATCAACAAGTAGACTTAACTCACAATCTGGATCTGTAACCAATTTTCTGAAGCATATAAGCCAAAATATAATATTGCTCCAATCTGGAACCCTGTTCTGACATAATATGAAAATTAGACTCTGAAAATTTTGGCTGAACTTCTGTTCTTTTACTTCCAAATACTCGCAATATACCGAGGCAAGAAAGCTGCAACTCAGGTGCAAGTGGGAAGAAGGTGCAATCCCACCCCAGCAGCTCAGGACCTCTTCTGAACTATGGGAGGGCAACACCTCTCTGGCAGCACCTCGTGCTACAGGCCAAAGAAGAGAAGGTTGGGAGACACACCCTGCTCACTATCAGGGGACAAGCGGCGATGAACTCACGTGTCACTAAACACCCGGGTGGCTCCGGGACGGCCATCAATGGCATTTTAACAAACACTCCGGGAAGTGTTACTGACCCTACTCCTGCACCCAGAACGAGAAACTCGTGAGACCAGCTCCCCTGGCACCCAGGTCAACCTTGCACTTGCTTCTCTGGAAAGCCTGTAATTGTTTTCCCTGGAAGAACGAGAGGCTCTGCCAGTTCGCCTGCACTTTGTTACAGCTGAAAACGATAAGATGCTTCCAAAGCGTTGTGTTCCAATAGCTGTGCCTTCGGTTTATGGATTTATCTTCCTTTGCCTTAGATAAAACTCCATTCCTTGGACAAATTAGGTCTGCTTGTCATTCAACACTCTACCTAATGGTCTCAGCTGCGTGTTTCTGCAGTTATTGAAGCTGGGACATTCCACAGATAGTTTTCATTGAGTTGAGAAGTGAGCCAGAAATCCAGTTGTATTTTATCCAGAATGAGAACAGGGCAGGTTAATGATGTAATTAGAATTATCAGGAACCTTAAATCTTAAAGGACAGGTTTAAATGCAGGATGATAACATTTTTAAAGGGGTACAAAACACAACCTGGCGATTTATAAACAGCATGTGCATTGTGAAGTGAGGCACTAAACCTATTCTTCAGGTTAGGGAGGCTGACTACTGACATGGGGTTAGCAGATGGACCTCTAATATTTTATCAAGACCATCATATGCTTTCCAGAAGGCAACAGCCACTGCCTGAACACTCTAAGCCCACACGAATCCATGGGATTTTGAACTGCAGAGGTAACTCGACAGGGGTGACATAATTCTAGTAAGTTACTCAAAGAGCTCAGTTGTTTCTGATGGCCACAGCTTGAAGAAGGAAGCACAGCAATTCCTGAGTACCTGAAAGGGGCTGAGACACAAATCTGCTTTACAGAATTGTCCATAAAAAACTGACCACAAGAAGTAAGTGGGGCAAGATATTCCTGAGCCCAAAAGTCAAACACTTACGTTTGAATAAAGGCCTTTATACCAGATTTAGGGAACAAAATACAACATAAGTTGTTCTGCACCCTATTTTTTCTTCAGCAAAGTTTCAGGTCATGAGGCAATTTCTCAGCTGATTTAGGTAAGAAAAAGTATCCTTTGGAGGTAGATCATTTTCTCATTTTCCACTAACAGATCTTTTGCATTTTAAACGCATCTGGAGACGCTGACCTCAATGCCCTTGTGAGAGCATCAGGCAGAATACAGACGCTAAAGCTACTGATCTAATCTGATGCGTTTTCACTTGTAGGGAAAGAAACTACGACTTCTGTGAGGAGAAAAAAAGTCTGAAGAAAGAGCAGAAAAAACACCTATATGCTATCTTGAACTTAGAATACTTTCTCTTTGGTATCATTTTGACTCTCTGCCCAGAAACTCCAACATAAGCCTCTTGATTGCAAAAGTCACAAGAGAACCGAGTGTTTGCAGAAGGCTATAGAAGAAAGAGAGATGTTTCCTACTCCACTTTTGGGTCATAGTCTAACTGAATAAACTCAGCCTCTTAAAGTTTTATTAAGTTTAAATAAGGATTTATATGTTTGGAAGAATGGTGCTTGGGAAGAAAATTTAAGAAAAAGAGAGAGAGAAAGGAATGAGGAATGCAATATAACCACAGGAAAGCAGAGGTGTTTCCCCCTTTCACTGTTCTTGATTAAATAAATAATAAAAAAAACCCCAAACCAAAAACCAACCACAGAAACTGAGCAGGTTTTGTTTAGTCCTCCACGATTATCAGATGGCTCTAGACATGAAAACTTCAGGGATCTGTGGCTCTTCTCACACCTCTCCATTTCGGGCACCTTATTCTGCTTCCCAACCCCAGGGTGGGCAGCACCTCCCTGTGCCAGCCCTGTCCCTGCCTTCATCCCTGGGTGTCACAGGAGCTGTCCTCCACGTGGGTGCCCAAGCTCCTGCTTCGGTCTAGGAAATAACACACTTCCTCCCAGCACCATCCCTGCTGGGCACACTCTTGGCACAGACTTGGTCCCAGAAGGACTCTTCCCCTCTCTTCTCAAACACCGCAGGAGTCAACAAGACTGGTGCTGAGAAACTGCACATTTCCCAGACTCCCCTGGGGAGGCTGAAGAGGCTCAAGAAACTATTCTGTAACTAATCCGTAGCACCTCAAGACAATAGAATTAATATTTCCACTTCTGGTGCTTCTTTCCACTCCAGGCTGGGTTGCACTCTAAAGGCATCTCAGCATCTTGCAGACAGCTACTGAAGATGCTCCATCTCTCAAGATTCATGCTAGAGGAATTTAGGAAGTTACTGCACCTAGATAAATATTCACCACCACTGTCCCTGCAGTTGATGTTCCATTTTCTCAGCTACTTCCCAGTTCATTACAGTTATCTAAACCAAAGGCTCTGAATTGAGGCAACTGATGGGCAGGTTCACCGCTAACCTCTGAGGGACAAGCAGGCACTGGCAACCTTATCAACAGCGCCCAAATGAATCATCAACGAGTGAGAGTCACAGCCTTCTGGAGGTCTCCCTGAGCACATGGGATGGAGCTGAACTCCTGGCCTCCACCGTTCACATGAGCGTTGAGTCTTACAACTCTGCTCCTGATCTATTTTCTTTACTAGGTGATATTTCAAGGTTGTGTTAATGATAGCAGCTCCAGGGACTTACCAAACCTCTGAAGAGCTGGGCCAGCAGTTGGGTATCATGAAAGACTGGGCACACCACCTAAAAACCACAGTGAAACTCTCTCTCCTGAGATTGGCCTGGAACCTGCCCTGAAGTTTAAGTGATGATACGTTGTAATACTTACAGCTTTTCTGCACTTGCAGGCCCATTGTTTGTTGTCACCTGATGAGACCTGCAGTACATTCTCAGCACATGATAAATCCTTGTGCCTACATTTACGTGTCTCAAGAGAAAGATCCCACAGGGCACGCTTCATGTGTGGTATTTAAGCCAGGCTAATCTAGTTTGGTAACCAGATGGCAAAGACTTGCTATGGCAGAGAGAGTCTACTCTCCTTGCAAAAGCTACACAGAATAAACTTTGGAATTACCAAAATTGGCAAAAGTTGACCTGAATAGGGAGTTTCTTTTAGAATTTAATATTCTATTTTGTTCTGCTTGCAATTAAAAAATAAGTGGTATAAAGCTGGTTTATAAAAACACTACCAAACAAAAAACCTCTTTACTCAAATGAAAAAACAAAAACCCACGAGAGAAGAATACTCCACAACGTTTAGAGTTCTGCAGGGACTAGTATACATAAAGGAATTTTAATTTTCCATGGCCTGTAAGTGTTATAATCTCCATCAACTGCAGGCACTGTGGGACCGTGACTAACACTGGTGCTTGAACTGTGATTGGTTGCTGACTTTCTTCTTTCTCTAATACTCTTTTTAAGCTCACATTTGATCCAGCAATTTGCAGGGATAAAAAGAAAGTTCTCACAGGAATCTGTTGCTCTCGAGTCCTACCCACAGGCCTGTTACAGGACATCGTGTCAGCCAGTCACAGATGTCTGCGACTCAATGCCACCAATGTGAACGGCCACAACGTGTCTCTCTGATGGAGAAATTACACTGATAGCGATCAAAAGATGACCCAGGACAGTCTTTGTGGTTTTACCTACCAGTTCTTTCCTTGCGTCCATGGCAAACGTGCCACCACGTCTTGCAAGAGTTATTTCTCAGAAATCATTACGTGTTGATCTCGTGCTCTGAAGGAACAGTCACAATCACAGAATCATAGAATGTTTTAGGCTGGAAGGGACCTCTAGAGGTCATCTGGTCCAACCTCCCTACACAAGTAGGGACATCTCTACCTAGGGCAGGTTGCTCAGAGCCCCATCAAGCTAACCTTTAATGACTCCAGGGATGGAGCCTCCACCACCTCTCTGGGCAGCCCATTCCAGTGGTCTAGCACTCTCATATGAAAGAACTTTTTTTCTAATATCCAGTCTAAACCTATCCTTTCCTAACTTAAAACCATTGCTGCTTGAATTAATCACTGGCTTCTCCAGGATCCTCTCAGGATCCTCTGAAGTCAGGAGCTCTCTACCTTTTCCAACTCAACCCCTACCTTTAGAGATGTATTACTACCCGAGTTGCTTTCTCCCTTTACTTTTCGGTGTAAGGCTGTCTAGATGAACAGCTCTGGAAGCTTTGGTACTACACAGACTTCTATTTCAGCACTGCCACGTTGACCACCCCACCGTGTCCTGCTTAGCCACGCTAAACACAATGCTTTATGTTCTCAGATGGGATTAACTGGGATAGCAAAGGATTATTGTCCCATTCATTACCATCAACCACTCTTTTTTCTACTCTTTGAAAGTGATAACCAGATAGGGAAAAAGAGGAGATGTGACCTTGTGTCCAGAATTTGAGGATCTCTGTTTGTCCAAGTTCATGTCTTTCTGCTCCTGTCCAGAGACAGGCTTGTTCTGGGACAGGTGAAATGGAAGACCTCTGGGAAAACACCCATGTCATGGGAGAATTTGTTACCTTACAGCCAGGTTGGGCCCCCCTCGTTTTCCCAGCTGTTCCTCTGAGAAACAGGTGACCCACAGAGCCCTGGGCAGCTCAAGACAGAGATGGCGAGATAAGATGTCTCTGACACCTCTGCCTCAATCAACAGACTGAGCTTACCCTATCTCAGTTCCCTCTTGAAGTCACACAGTTATCCTTGATTTGCATTTGCTAATGGTAAACTGCCATCATGATTTAATAGGCTTTTGTTGGCAAAACGTGTATAACACTGTGGCTGCCAAAGTTTATACAGGTCCCTCCAAGTCAGTCACTGCAGCTGAGAAAGGAACCTGGGAACATTTATCAACAAACAGGAGAGGTAGGAGATGACATCCCAAGATCAAGTTTCCATAGAATTAATGGGAAAGGAAAGAGTGGAACCTGTGCATTAAATGGGAATCTCAGAGCTTGCCACAATATCAAACTGGTCTGGAAAGCAGATTTCTGCTCCATTCAGAGTTCTTAATAGCACTGGATAACTAAGATAAACAGAGACTGAAGGGCTGCCTGAGACACATACAAAATTATTGAATTATGATATGTTTGAGAAGTTATTTACTTTATAGAGTATTTACATAAGGTTCACTTCCTCTTCTTATAAAAGGCTCAAATATTACAAAGATTTCCCCCTCCCCCTTAATGAGGGGACTACATTCAACAGCCCCACAAACATCCATAATTAACTTATTTTCAGGCACATTCCTAGGGAAGTTTTCCAGGCAGTCTCTTCCCTGATCCAAGTAACAAAAGATAGGACAAGAGGAAATGGCCTCAGGATGCACCAGAGGAGGTTTAGATTAGATATTAGGAAAAAATATCTTCACCAAAAGGGTTGTCCAGTCCTGGAACAGGCTGCCCAGGGAAGTGGTTGAGTCACCATCCCTGGAGGTGTTCAAAAAACAGCCAGATGTGGCACTTCAGGCCATGGTTTAGTGGTGGACTTGGCAGCATTAAGAGTTGGACTCGATCTTAAAGGTCTTTTCCAACCTAAATGATTCTGTGATTCCCCAGAGCTCAAGCAATACCAAGGAGACCTCACTCTCTCACCAGGCAAATGAGGCACGTGTGGAAAGAAAACACAGGGCATCAAATGGAAGAGGGAGAAGAGAAAACAGAGTATAAAGTGATGACTGGGACATCACTATTAAAACAGACGATTTGTTCTCAATGAGCTGGCCCATCTGCAACCCTTCTGCTTACCTGAGAAGTGTCATGGTTGAATATAACAGCATTCAGGTCTCCGCAGTTATAATGCTTGATGAGATCTTCAGTGGTATATGGGGCCTGCAAACTACCCGCTCGGAGGCTTTCATGTTGGAGTAGAGTTTGGTTCAGAGCAAACAGCACCTGTAGAAACACAGACAAGAAAAAATAGAGACATTAGAGATATTGGGAATCAAAGCAGCAAAGCCTAAAATGCCAAACTTTGAGAAAAACTCTCCTGCACCCGTACTCCACTGACCCATCCTGGCCCAGAGTAATACAGGCTGGCCTTTAGGCACTGCTGCCTGGAAGGAAAGGCAGATGCAATGGCCCTGCTAGCAGAAGACCCGATTATGAACCCCTTGCTATTTCACATGAAGCATCGTTTCACAACGGAGATGTAGTCCGAGAACTTTCAGGCTGTGCTGACTGCTTGGCCACGTGAGAGACACTGGACTGAAAAAGCTCCTCAGTTAGGAAGTTCTCTTGCCTTTGACTGTTTCCTGCCTAACTTGAATCCAAAGCCCAAACTCAGTTGGAAGGGTTTTGATAAAAATCAAATCTTCTGAAGTCACAGGTCTTGTACTGGGACTTTCCGAATGCCTCTCGTAGAAAAACTTAGGAAAATAATTATTAGTCTCCCTCCTTTAGTCTTTCTCCCTTCACCCACCCTTTTGCCACATGAAGGGGGATACTGTCCCAGCAGACTAGCCGAGTATCCCCATCCCAAACCTGGCAATACCAGAAAAGCAGAAGCGCTCTTTACTACGTTAATTTAAGTAACAATAAAAATAAATGCCCTTAAAGATGATTGGTTTTCTTTCATTACCAAAAAGGCTACTAAATTTCACGTGAATTGCCAGTTCTTTTTTTATATGGAATGAACTGTGGGAGTAATTTATACCAGTTACTGAATTGCCAAGTCTGGGCTTTTCATGTTCAGCTTTCTAAGAACCTTCCAAATAATTTTGATAAGAAGTAGATGAGTAAGTCAGAGGAACAGGAGTTAAGACAGCTTGTCACAAATTACGTAAATAAGCAAAATAAAGTGTTCTGTAGTGACTGCAAATTCGGAGTTCTGACAAATGGTACTGACAGGTCATTTTTCTTAAAAAGACTCCCGTACCCCTCAGCCTCACGTTTCATCACATTATCTGCTTCTCATCTACAGCAGCAGTGCCCTGCCCACCCCACAGAACAGCCACCATCTCAAAACCTGGGTGAAGTAACCCGTGCCGAGCTCCAGCTGGGCTGCAGGCTGTGACCCAGATTCTTCCTTACCTTCTTCACTTTGTGCTACTGAACCCTCTTTAAGGAGGGAACCCCAGAAGAGTTTAAAATTAACAATGTACGGATGTATACGCAGGGTGGAAGTTCTTACTAGCTTAAAATGATGATTCCCACTGAAGTTTATCTGAAGCGAAGGAAAGAGTCGATTGGATTTACTCCTGCAAAACCTCAGGAATATTACCAGATGATCTCAGATTTTAATGCTACTAACAACACCACCACTCTCCAGTGCACTAACAGCCTCTTAATCCGAAGCTCTTACACGCTAACTAACGTACACAAATTGGTTGAGGAAAGCAAATGTTATTTTTTAATTTCCTTTTTTTTTGTTTTAAATATAAAGATGGTCTTTCAACTGAACCTGTTGTTCCTCAATTCACAATCGGTTCCCCATTAAGATCCAAGCCTAAAAGATTTCCTTGCCGATCTAAGGGTCTCTTCAGGCTTTTCTACAAAGAGATCAATCTTTCCCAGGACCACAGCTTGAAGTTAAGCATCTTCCTAACTTGGTTTTTCTCTAATTTAAAAAATCTGCAAAAAAAGTACAGTTTGAAAAATTTCTAACCCTTGAAAGGATCTGAGCTTTTTCTTTTTCCCCCCCAAGGGCTACAGCTCAAAGAGGAAATGGTTCATCCCAGGATTTCCTGGGGATTCTAAACATTTTGACTAATAAAAATAAAAGCTTAGGAAAACGTTGACAGGAAAACTGAGAGCAGAGGTTTTCCCCAAATGCTTTTAGTAAAATCCTTCTCATTTCTGATTTTTTAAGCAATGGATGTTGCTGGATTTTTATAGAGGGAAATATGTATACACACAGGCACACACATATACAAACCACCAACAGACCCCGAGGCTAAGACAGTGTGTTTTATCATCAAATACATTAAGACAGAAATAAACAAATCCTTACTTTACTCCCAATGCCACTTTTTTTTTTTTTTTTAATCTGTGGGTTGGTGTTTTGGGTTTTTCTTGTGTTACTCTGGCTTCCTGGGGAAACCAGTCCTGTGCCTTAATGCTCTAGGTTGGTCTGTCTGTCTCCTAATAAATTTGGAGCCTATTAGCTGGTTTCAGTCACATTTGCAGAGGGTTAGAGGTCTTAAAGAAAATCACCTGACGTTCCTTGAAAAGAAACACTGGGCTGTAGAAGGCCCACAGTATGAGTTCACTTCTTCTAAGATGCTAAAGACTCCACACGAGAGTGATTGAGTTATTTGGAGTTTACTACAGTAGATGCACCCCATGCACCAGACCCCACGTCTCATTAGTGTCAGGACATTCGCATCCCTGTCCAGCACCTCTGAGCAGCTCTGGGACAAAGAGGTGATGGTGGCCACTAGCTGAACTCCAGCACGCTACCACCACTGCTGGGGAGCTGACTGATGGGTTCAAACTACTTCCTGCAAAGCAACTCACGAGATTTTACTTCAGGAGGGAAGTTAAAAACAGAAACTTGAAGAAAAATGCTAAAGGAAAACTGTAACCACTTAAACCACTTTCTAGAGAAGTCTTGCTTCATCAAACCATAACCACCATGGATTTTGGTTGGGTGGCTCAAATTAAACTTCAGAGAATCACAGAAAGGTTTGTCTTGGAAGGAACCTTAAAGTTCATCTTGTTCTAAGCCCCTGCCGTGGGCAGGGACAACTTCCATTAGACTGGGTTGCTCAAAGCCCCATCCAACCTGGCCTTGTACACACTTCCAGGGAGGTGCCATCCACAACTTTTCTGGGCAACCTGCTCCAGTGCCTCAACACCCTCACAGCAAAGAATTTCTCCCTTACATCTGATCTAAATCCACCCTATTTCAGTTTAAAGCCATTACCTCTTATCCTATCACTACATGTCCTTGTAAAAATTCTCTACAGCTTTCTTGTAGACCCCTTTTTGGTACCGGAGATTTAAAAAGAAGCAGGGTCTCATCACAGCCGCCTGCTCGTCGACTGGATTTGTAGACCATTTCCTTCAGAGTAAGGTTAAAGCCACCTTAAAACCTGAATTTATTTTTCCTTACTGTTCAGATAATGCCACAAAACCAATCCTGTTTCCTTTCCTTCCCCCTATCTTAACATCAGTGACCCCACAGCCTCCAGCCTAAACCTCTATCAGAGTTAAATGTCCCAGAGGTGCCTGAGATTACTGAACAACTGATGACTTCAAAATAAACACTCATAGAGCAACTGCCTATCCCCAGTCCCACCTAATAAATATAGAAGATTGTATTTGTTCCGGGAAGCAATGGGAAATCATGACTTTGGCTTTGGGAAAGTACATGTTTATTCACACAGTTACGGCTTTCAGAGCAGGCTGATGCGAGGACCATTTTTGCATGGTTGTCTCTGGTACCCACTGTGACCAGTCATCCACGGGCAACACACCCTGCCAGGAAGAAGCCTTTTCATAGAATGGTGGGTGTTGGAAGGGACCTCTGGAGATCATTGAGTCCAACCGCCCGGGCAATGCAGGAACACCCAGGGCATCCGAGTGGTGTCATTCTTCTGTGCAAAGCAGCAGCCCAACACACAGATCTTACTTGGGTGGTTGGAGACACCAGCTGAGCCCCTAGGGCAGACCTAGGGGTCTTGTTTTACTGCCTATGAGAGTGGGTACCGCCAGTGCTTCAACAGCACCAGGAACCACTGGTCTAGCCCAACCTTTTGCATAGGCCAGTTGACTTTTATTATCCAGCATGCTCACATGCTTGGTCAGAAATCAATCTCTGACAGACTATGGTGGCAGCTCAACTCTGTGCTTACCACCTTATCTTGGAGGAGACACTATGGATATCTAACCAAGTGGAAAGGTTGCCAGGTCCACCTCTTCAGTTTATCTGACTGAAGTGCCAAGTGGTGCCACAACGAAAGAAGAGCTTTGTGGGGGCATCTAAGAGACCATCACAAAATAAGACAAGGAAAGCTTATTATCAGATAAAATACTCGAGTGACCTCAAATCTTAAGAAATATGTTGCTAATAAAATGGACAACAAATTCAGGAATTACAACAGCAGAAACAAATTCTGTGTTAAGCTGAAGACAAACAGACCTGTCTTCTTCTGGTGTGTTTGCTATACTGGAAACTTCAGAATGAAATGCAACCTTGAGAAAACTCTCAGGTCAAACTTTGGCCCTCAGACAAATTTCACTGTTACGTGATGGGAAAGAAATGACTTCTAGTCCTGAACTTATCAAGGCCGAACAACAAACACTGCAGTCACAGGACTCCAGTAGCTGGAGTTGCAGGATGACCCCTGCATAGAACTGTCATTAATAACAATACCACAAAAGCAAGTACTTAAATTTCATACTACGATGTCAGCTCTTGGGTAGGCAACTACTGTTTTCCTTTGCACGCTCTTTTGGACACGTGTCACCACAATGCAAATACTAAATAAGCCTTACTGGAAGTGCTTGAGTGACTATATCCTCTCAGTACCCAAACTCTAATTCCAGAAAACAAATGCCCACTCTTCTCCTTGGTTCAAAACAAACTGCAACATGAATACTGAAGTATATGGTTCTTCAGGGATTCTTCTTTTGTTTTTATCCTCCTCTGTACTCAAATAGAAAATCAAATATACAGTTTCAGGTCAACATAGTGACTTGGGGAAAAAAAAAAAAAAAAGGAAAAAAAACAGAGAAGAGAAAGAAAAAACAAAGTCCCTGATTTTCCAGATTAATGCAAAGCAATAAAAGTGTTTGCCCAAATCCGTTCAGTTCCATTGGTTTCCAGAAGACGGGTTTCCCCTTTCCTTGAATCTTTTGCACTGTTGCTAGGAATTAGTGAGCTGTGAAACTCACCTAATGAGGTCAGCATCAGGAAATAGCTCTGAAAAAACAGGTCCCAGGGGATCTACTAAAGGACTCCCCCAGTGTCCAAACGAAATCCTGGATGCATCGGCACATTGTACGGCCGGGGCTGCGGGAGGAACGCGCCCGACTTTGTTGTTGTTGTTCCTATAAAGGGACAGCTAAGGCAAGTGAAACTATTAACTCATCCACTGGAATTTCAGCTCACAAACCGTGCCCCCTGTTAAAGCTCCTCATAAAAGCCTTTCGGCTAGTTGGTTCCATATGTTCCCCAAACCCACAGTTATTGCTTCTGAAAGGCAGGAGTAGTTAACAGTCTGCGGCTTGGCACTGACCAGGGAGACCTATAGACCTCGCTTTTTCCCCCCCTCCCTTTCAAACTGCCAATTAACCAGTTTAATAAAACACTTTGGATCTGACCGAGGCGCTTGTAGAATCCCCTAAGCACCACCACCACCTACACTACCAGCTTGGCCACGATGGGGACGCAGAGGCATGGCCTGACGCAGAGCAGTCAGGCTACTAACATGCAGCCCCGGGATTAGAATTAGTTTTCTTGCTGCTGAGAAGGCTGCATGGAGATCAGGGCTCCAGCCTTCAGCCCTGCATACCCAAAGATCCTGCTGAAGTTGACTTCCAATAGCCTGACCTCAGCCCCTTGACTCTTCTTTCTCTCAAAGTTCCCGTGATGAACTGGCCCATGCAGAATTCAGTTCAGTTTTTCTCTGTGTTTTGTTTGAACCAAGGCATTCAAACCCAACAATTTCTAGACAGAAAGCACTGCAACGTGCATGAGATTCACACTCACTCAGCCCCGAGAGCCCCAAGCCAGAGAAGGGGTCTCCTGGTTGACAGCAGCTCTCGCACATTCCCTGGGCTGACCCCACTAGACTACCGCTTTTCCACCAAGCTTCACTAAGTCGGAGCCTGGAGAGCAGCTGTTTGGGGATTTTGTGGGTTACCTGATAGAACAGATGAGCTAGATAAGAGCTTGTGCTCTAATCATCCTATGCAAAAGGTCAGTAAGATAACAAAGACCATGGAGTTAATTTCTGTTGGAACAGAGCTTTAGAAATAATTTCCAGTACATTTCCATATACCATACACACCCACCTTTGACCTTTGGGGTCAAAACACCCCAAAACAAGGCCTTGTATATGTAAACTGAAGTCAGCAACAGCTCTACTACAGGCAGTAGTGGAAGAAGGATAAGACCTGAAACCTTTTCTTCTAAATGTAGTGAACTGTGTTAGCTTCTAAAGGTACTTAAAGTCCAGCTTAATTTAGAAGAAAGAGGGGAGGGAGAAAGAGACTTGATACAGAATTTCCATCCTTTCCCCTTTTGGGAACCACCATGCTGTGGTAGAAGGATGTTTTAGTTTCAATGCCCTCAACACATCATCAGCACGCTCTCTTTTGCCAGTAACTCAGCTTGATGTCCAACCAGTAATGGTGTAAGCGAGCAGTAACTCTGCGGGGTAACTCTCTGCTTTGTTCAATGCTCAAATTCAAGCTTAGGCAAATAAATTAAGAAATAACAGGAGAAAAGATTTACAACTTAATCAAAACTGAAGCACTGGAAGGGACAGAATTACCTCTGTTAAATTTGCAGCCTAAACATATGGCTTTTGTAGATTTTGCGTGTGGAATTTACTCACATCCAGCACTCTTCTTGCCTAGGTCCAGTTCCTCGGTTGTACTGAGTTCAGTAATTATTTTTGCTGACTAAACCTACCTAAAAGGCTGAACATTTGCACCAGAAGAGTTACACTCGGAGCAGTCTGATTCTGCAAGTGTTTTTCTGGTTGAAGTGCACTAAGTTCCAGTAACCAACACCAGCGATAGCTTGCAGGTCCAAGTGCCACCAGTTAAGACTTCTGGACTGCAGTCAGACCTTATCAACAAAAAGGTAAGCACTAAATTCAATTCAAGACTCTGGCATGAGGCTGCCCTCTCAAAGGGAGACAATTTTTCTTTTTTTTTTTTTTTTTATTTACAGCTGAACCAAGAGTGGTTCAGAAGACATCATCTCCTCCCTGGAACTCATCTCAGCTATTCAGTCAGGGTCTGCTGACTTGCTAGACAACAAAACACGAGGTATGAAATGCCTATCAGCAACCTAAAAAAACCACCCCGGATTAGATTTTAATCAAGTCAGACGTGATGGTGTCAATTATTTCCTTCTGCTTCTTTCTTTACACTCTTTGTGTGTGCAGAGAAATAACTGGTCTTCCAGGGCTGAGCAGCTGGCAACTGGGTTTGATTTTAAACAGACTCATAAAAGATACTGCAAAGACCATTATGGAGACAAAAGGCTGGAGCACTCAACTGATGCAACAGGACCCAACTCCACAAAGAGGAAGGAGACGGACTGTGTGATACTGGATGATGGATGTCTAGAGCAGCACTTCCAGACCACGTGAAAGCCACAGCCGTGGAAGAAGGCAGAGACATTTCTCACCCAGACAAAGCAGGCGGTGGTCCAGCCGGACAAAGTGGATGGACACGGCCCTACTGCCTATTTGCAGATGCCACAGGCTTGGCTGCAAGCCAGGCTCCTGCATGCCCCTTGGTCTCTCCTCTGGTCCTTCCTGTGCCACCACCCCAGTGAGCTTCGCTGTCCTCCATGTCCACTCAATTATCACAGTCCTGTGGGTATCTCGCCACTTACTAGTCAACAGCAACCCCCTACTCCCAGAAACCCCTCCACATAAAATGCCCCCATGTAACGTAAGCGTTTCACGCACACCGGAAGCTTGTGAGAAGGTTTGTGAGAAGAGCAGTGCTGCAGGAGAGGTGCAGCCACAGCATGTCGCTCCAGAAGTGTCACTGGAACAAGAGCAGTCATCCCAGATAAGTCCAACACCCCCAGAAGCATATGGTAACAGACACTGGGAAAGAATGTAAGAAAGGAGGTGAGCAGAGGGCAAGATTTTTTTTTTTTCAGCCAACACTTCCCATCTTTTGGGAATCTGCCAGCTGGGGGGCTTGTGGCTGAAAAAGCTCTCTGCTTTTATCAGTTCTTCCCACCCACCTCCCTGCTCCCCATGACTTTACCTCAAAATTATCACTGTGCTTGGCTGCACCACCCTGTCTAAGAGTGGCCAGCTGCCCGATGTACACACAGAGGAGGTCACAGCCTGCTACTCCGCTCCACAATTGCATTCCCCACACTGAAGACTGGCAGGACGCCCAGAGGGCAGTGCCCACGATCGCTTTCCTCCACCTTAAAAGGGCACATTGTCCCCGCTTTTGGGATCATCACCTTCAAAGAGCACACGTGAAATCCTTCCCAAGAATCTGAAACCACATTTGCGCTCTTGACTCGCAAGTAAAATTGTTACCGGCCCCGGCTGGGGTTTCGATTTTACTTTTTTGTCTCCACCGTAACAGGAGGAATGTGGGAACGTGCCCCGAGCGGAACGTACCAGTTGGCCCCAGTGACGAGTGAGCTGCAATGAAAGGGGCACCCTCACAGAAAAAAACCCAAAGCTCCAGAGGATTTGGGGGGAACTCCCAGTTTCAAGCACTCAGCCTGAGATTGACTTTTTTTTTTTTTAAAAAGCCTGGTTTCTTGATATGCTAAACATCCACTCCTTGAAAAATGCAACATGTCCTGGGTGTATTTAATTTGGGGTTTTATTCATATTACTGCTTAATTTTGAACTGTTTCTTTTTAATTACCAGCTGAAGCTACATAGTAAAATGGACTAGCCCCACAGGCATGTTTTTCTTTCTATTATATTACAGTGAGGCAGCAGATTAACTCCTTCAGCCATCCCAGCTTAACACCTCGCGATGCCAGCACGGTCCCTTTCCAGACTGCTGCTCCTGCAGCACGAGCAGCTGAAGGGGACATAAAGATACACGCCCTGAGTTTCCAACTCCCAGCCCTGGGTAGCGGCACAAGCAGGTGCCAATTTCACCGCCCATCGGGAAGGGGAATGCTTCCCAGCGAGCCAGATGGAGCTACAACCTCTGGCCAAGGACAAACACTTCAGGGCAACAACTGTCTCAGTTTTCTGGTCTCCATGTCAACAAGACTGAGTTGGCAGCTGTAGAAAAGGAAATGTTTCCTGAAGGTGACTGTGTCCTCATGAGGTCAGCAGGGAAGGGAAAAAAAAAAAAAAAAAATAGAAAAAGAAAGAAAAATATGACTTAAAACAGCATGAGAAAAGGAAACCTTCAAGAGGTTCAGGGAAGACATTTTACCCAATATCCAACCTAAACTTCCCCTGGCACAACTTGAGGTCATCGTCACTTGTCCTATCGCTTACTACTTGGAAGAACAGACCAACAGCCTCCCTTCAGGGAGTTGTGGAGAGCAAGAAGGTCTCCTCTGGGCCTCCTTTTCTCCAGACTAAATAATACCAGGTCACTCAGCTGCTCCTCACAAGATCTGTGCTCTAGACCCTTCCCAAGCTTCACTGTCCTTCTTTGGATGCAGTCCAGCACCTGAAATTGAACCCAGAATCTCATCAGTGCTGAGTACAAGGGGACGGTCTCTAGTCCTGCTGGCCAAGCTACTGCTAACACAAGCCAGGATGCTGGTGGCCTTCTGGGCCACCTGAGCACACTGCTGGCTCATATTCACCCAGCTGTCAACCAGCACCCCCAGGTCCTTTTCCGCTGGGCAGATTTCCAGCCACTGAAAAACCCGTGTCATTAATCAGGAGCGCTGATGGGATCCCTCCTGTGCCAGCCATCATTGGGCACAGTGATCCCCGGGTGGCCTCACCAGGGCAACCTCTCTTTCCTCCTAGAAATTCAGAGTTTTATCCTCAGATCAGCTTCAGGGTTGTAAGGGAGACCTTGTAAAGCACGGAATTTGGGGAGCACCACCAGCAGCTCCAGCCCTTTGTGCTTTAATGTCTGGGGGAGGGAGCCTGCCCCTAAAAACATCACAGGAAAGAGCCTGGCACAAATGGCACAAGTTTTGTGACTAAAGATGCTGTGTTTTCCCAAGTGTCCCTGGGCCCAAAAGGAAGGGTTCACCCCGATCCTCATCCAGAGGGTTTTTAGGTGCAGAAGCAGCATGTGAGTCAACAGCCCATGCACTAGGCCACCTCCTCCTCCAGCAAGAAGCCAGCACAATTAGGCAGTGACATTACAGCCCTGGGTAACAACAGATGGCCACAAAAATCCTACAGACAACTGCTCGGAGGCATATTTTATCAAAGCCTGGGAAAGGGCGCCAAAGGTGATCCATCATAATCCACTGGGAAGACAAGCAGGCTCTTTGCAGGAGGGGGAAGGCTGGAGCTACACCACCGTGCTCCTAAAAGGCAGCTTGTTGGGGTCCCTCTACAGGACAGCAGCCTGCCACCAAAAGTGACCCTTTAAAATGCTCTGCCCAGCCCATACACCACAGCTGATGTGCAGATGCTTTCACATGGAGCTGCCACCCTCTCTGCAAGCCCTGCAGCCAGCCAGCCTGCACTGCTGGAGGAGCAGCCGCCACCACCCACCTCATCGCCAGGTGTGAAGAGGGGGAAAGCTACAGACCCAGCTACGAGTTCAGGAAGAAATAAATGTAGCAACTCCTGCTTCAGCTGCCCCTCTGAGGAATCATAGGATGGTAGGGGCTGGAAGGGACCTCTGGAGATCATCGAGTCCAACCCCCCTGCCAGAGCAGGGTCACCCAGGGCAGCC
>JAAGNO010014628.1:98374-125505 GCA_033439905.1 Ceryle rudis
ACAGAGCCAGGTGGGGCTGGAAAGTCTCCAGAGCAGGAGACTCCACAACCTCTCTGGGCAGCCTGGGCCAGGCTCTGCCACTCTCACAGGGAAGAGGTTTCTCCTCATGCTGAGGTGGGACTCCCTGTGTTCCAGTTTACACCAGTTATTCCTTGTCCTATTGCTGGGCACCACGGAAAAGAGACTGGTCCCTTCCACTTCACCCCCACCCTCAGGTATTTATAAGGTCCCCTCTCAGCCTTCTCAAGACTAAGCAGCCCCACCTCTCTCAGACTTTCTTCATAGGATGGAAGATGCAGCAAAGGACAAATGCAGAGGCAGAGATGCCCAAGACCAAAAAAAAAAAAAGTGCCAGCAGGGTACACGGGCAAGAGGAAGAGGCATCAGATCCACACGCTGCTGCCCTGGGGAGTGCTGTATACTCCCTGTACAGTGTTACAGCCCTGCTGCAGTCTACAGGATTTTTGCCTGGAAGGAGCAAATTCCATAAAAATTATTCAAAATTCAGTCAGCCAGGGAAAGAAGGTGACCTACCCATCAAATCACAGCAGCTCAAATTTCTAATATCATCTCCTTGTAGCCAAGCACTTGCCTTCAAACTAAGTGGAGGCCAAGAATAATTACTACTCGCCGAGTTATTTACATCAATTATTTAGCAAATAAATTCAGCTAACAAACAGCTTCAAGGAAACTGCAATCTATTCACAGTCAAGTTGCCAAGCTAGAAGAAATGTATAAAATTAATTATTTGTAACAAACTACTCTGTTAGCTTTCAAGGTCAGAATGACAAATTCAGCCACTTTATTTTCTAGGGTCCCTCAATTTAATTCTGTCTGTGAATTATGGGAGGTTATCTTCCAAGAGACAGCTATAACTACTATATTTTCATTATCATTGGGACTAAAAGATCATATTGCTTGAAGCTATTTTAAGACTAAACAGCGTCCACCCCAGTCAGAGAATGCCTGTGAAACCAGCTACCAGACAGGATATGCTGCTAAGGAATCAAGAAGAGTGTTCATGGATTTTTGCTCTCCTGGCTAGAGCCAAGAATCAGGTGTTGCTGTAAAACATTTACATAAACCAGCGAATTCTGAAGAATGCACTTCATTCAACTAACACTTTGGTTTACTTTTTTCTTCCAAGTAGGAAGGAAGGATGTAGAAGACTATTCTTTTCACAGCTTCAAATATTCCCAAAGGGGGATCTTTCCCCACATAAATAAATAATAATACTACAAAAGGTAATTAATACTGTTTTCAGGCACCGTTCTGGTCCATACACCCAAACAGAGAAATACCTGAAAAAGACACAAGCCTCAGGTTTCCCCTTCTGCCCCTTTAGCCACCTCTCCCCACTCCCTAGAGGCACTCCCAGAAGTAGAGCCAAAAAGAAATCCTTTCCCCCTCCCCTCTTTTCCCTTCTGTGTTTAACAGCGGGGCTCTGTAAATACACCCCCACGTAAGGAAGCCCATGCTACCCTCCCCTGAAACACCCCATAAATGCTTCACCAAGAACACTCCCAGAAAAACCTCCAGCCATTGAAGACACTGCACACGGGGACACAGTTCAGACGAGTAAGTCCTGAAGACCCCAAGGCGGAAAGAAAAAAAAAAAAGCATCCCCTCCCCAAAGCAAATCTCACCCTGGAATAACCCAGAAGAATAGCAGCCTTCTGTGCAATCATGACTGTGGGGCTGGAGCTCAGAGGCTTCAGCCCACTCATCTACCTCAGGACAGTAGGGAAGACATCCAAGGAGGAATCTCCAGGCAGTGGTGTGGGTGCTGAGGAGAGCACAGAGGCTGGCTGAACTCCGTAAGCCTAACTGCTAAGAGGAGCACAAGGGGTTTCAGAGCCAGTCTCAGCTGGGGTCATTTAGCATCGTTCTGATGATTTACACCCCCTGAAATCCTGCCTGAACGCCTGGAGGAGGAGAAGGGGATGATGCAGGGGGTAGGAAATGACATCCTCCCCAAACCTGGGGGGGGATCAGCTCATTTGGAAGATAACATCTGTTCTGCATTTCTTCCCTGTTCATGATCTTTTTACCTTCCCTAAAGTAGGTAAAGTGGAGAGTAGGTTCAGGTGGTTTTACAGACCAAATTCTTTGCAGATGGAAGTTGGTCAGCTTAGTCTGCCTCAGCTATGCTTTGCTAATTCACTCGATGGTGTTTCTATTTGGTAGAAGGGCAGTTATGCTCACCATTTAATTGTTCCTCAAATTTGGTGATACAATTAGCAAATTCTAAGAAACTTAGCTTGTATTTTGAATAGCAAATGCTCAGGACCACCTAGAAATGTGCTGCAGGTCTGGAATTATTCAGTAAATGACTCGAAACCATGAATACATCTGAGAAAAATGTCAGAGAGTTAATATACAGGCAAAAATTGAATAGACTGAAAACAAAGTTACCCAGGAAACATTCTTTACTAAGCTCTGGTAACCAGAAGTTACTGGATTCAAAGCATTAGGATACAAACATTACCAAGACAAAGACTTCACAGAGTCTTGTTTAAACTGCAAATTCTGAGTCTTTTTTCTTTTTCTTTTTCTTTTTTTTTTTTCCCTGATGCAGTGACCTCTCCTCTTTGCTTTTAGGAAGCTGAATTACATTTCAGTTTGACTGTTTTCATCACATCTTGCTTTGGGCACAAATGACCGAGAGAAAAAGCTCTGCTCTTTCTACGCTGATAGAAATTGAAAAGGGATTAACCAAAAAGCAATAAACTATTCCCTCTGAATTGCCAGCCCTAAATTTTCTTATTAGTGTCTACCCGCACTAATTTGAAACTTAGCAATGCTGGTTTTCTCCAAAGCTGTCAGCTGAAATAAGCTAGTTCTGTTCCTTGCAGGCTGCGTTTGCCAAAGACCTTTCTGCTTTCAAAACACACCCGCTCCACCAAATATATCAAGATTGTTGCCCTTTTCAGAATTTCCCATAGGTACATGGCTATGTTAAGGAGGGAGTAAAAAGGAGCGTGGTATTTTTCAAGTTATTATCATGGGAACGCTTTGTACACAAGACTGTCAAAGCAAAGTCAAGCCCTGTGCACAGCACTGAAGGTAGACGGATGAGTGTAGGAGCCAGCTGATGGCAAAGATTGCAGACCTAAAGCATTAAAGAGAGTCTTGAGAGGAGGGAAAGGACTCCTGATGCAAGAAGATAGTTCTGCAAAAGATTCATGAGATCTCTTTCAGTTACAATGGGAAATTGCTCAAAAAACCCAATCTACATTGTCTTCTCTTTGGACGTGTCGTAAGAGCATTGGGAATGGCAAAGCAGAAGTCCCTGTAGCATCGTATCAAGTCTCCAGTGCATCCCTAGGCATCTTACGGCACTTTTGCCAGTCTCCTCGCTAATACATTGAGAAGCTCTGGCACCCAGAAGTTTCCAGATGCTATTGCAAGCCACCTCTTCAGGACTAACTCGAGCGCCCTTGCATCATCTGTGCTACATGACCAAAAACCCAATTCCCAGCTGCCGCTGGCATTTCTCAGAACTGGTCCTGCTGCCTGCCATGCAGTCTTGGGCACAGCTTGACCCTTTGTATTCACAACTAAATGCTACCAGATGGATGCATCAGTTCAAAGGCTGGTGGAAACAATTAAGATTACAAGAAGCCACGTTTATCCTTCCACCTATAGCACTGAATTAATCACGGCTGATAGGGATCTAAACAGAGCAACAAGGTCTTGCCTTCATGTCCCACTCAAGCCCCTGATTTATATCACTACCTGTCAAGAGATGGCAGAAGATTGCCCAGTAGCTGCTGAATGCTTCTCTCCCACCCTCTCCCTCTCCCGGGGAGACAAATATAAGCCAGGACATTCCTGCTCTGCTTAGGATGCCACGAAACCTAACCTCATGTTGACACAAGCATTAGGCCCCAGGACTGTATAACAAGTCACTGACAGAAAGATATAAGATAGAGACCTTCCAAATTTGGCTGGCCACACACAGGCAGGCACTGGAGTATGAGGAGTGCTGGGTCCAGGAGCCTGAATACCTGTGAAGGAGACTTGGTAGGTAACGGACACCCATGGGCACTTGTCAACCCATCTGGCTGATGCCACTTGAGATTCTTAGGGGGTTTATATTAAGTATTTCCTTACTAGGCTTTAAAGGCTGGATTTTGTTCTAAAAATGGGCAAAATCCAGGGACCACTGGACAGCTATATCCCTATAGTTGCTATTAAAAGCACGATAAAGGATGGAGTGCCAGAAACTGTTCATACTGGATGGGACTGGGAGTCTGAATGCCCATATGTGAATTTGAATATTTGTGCTGAAGTTTAACCTTCGGTGCTCATTTGCCTATCAGAAATCCTATGTCAAGGACCCAGGGGGAGTCTCAGTACCAGCGAGCTCAGCGCTTTCTTTGGAAGCAATCTCCCGAAGTCCAGTTCCCCCCTCCTCCAGCAACACACCAATGTCCTCATATCATGTCAACCATGAAAGGGGAATGGATCTGTTACCATATGCTAAGCTTTTCTCCACCCGTGGGAGGCAAAGCAAAAACAAACAAGGAGGCTTGAGTCAGCACAAGGGTTAATTTAAGAATCGAGCTTGCTTAAAATAAAAGTTGTCACCAACCAAAAAGAACAAGTGGCCATTGAAGAGAAAACTGTTGAGATTTATGGGCTCCATTCTAGAGACATAAAAGGGGAGTCAATCATCATTTGAAGTTTATTTTTTTAATAAGAGCTCCTCAAACATTCCCTCCACTTTTCAGTGCCAGAAATGTAAGCTTGTGGCTGTTAAAAAGTTAAAAATTAGGGGTTTCCTAAGTGGGAGCAGAATGCATGGTTGCTCTGTATGACCCCGGCTACTCTAACAGCTACTGCTAATTCCCAGTGGAAGCATCAATGGCTTGTGAAATAGACTCCTTTCTTTTCTTGTACAAATTATTCCTTTATATTTTTGAACTTCTGAACCTCTGGACTTAATAACAACTCCACAAGAAAGAAGGAAAATGATTGAGTGTTTATAACAACAAGCATCTTTTGTGATTATCATTCCAGGCTGTGGCACTTTCAGTTCAGCGAAGCCTCAGTCGGAGCCACTCTGCAAAACCACTCAGAGAGGGGAGGAGGAGAGGGATGGGAAGAACATCTCCTCCTACATCGGAACCGGAGTCATTCGACGTGTTGAAAAATTCCCAAATGTTTAGTTTTACTGTCTTCCTCCCACTCCCTAAACCATAACCTACCCACTTACTACCTGTTCCGAGTTATAAGCAGAAATTAAACACTGCCCACCCTTGCGTGCTCCAGCCTCGCAGCTGCAAATGAGCTGCAACACATCAGAATGTGGGCCATAAAAAACGGCAAAATGAAGCAAGACAAAAACTTTACCAACGCACCCACACATGCAAGCAAAGAAAAGAAACAAATCAAGGGAAAATAATAGGAATAAACAGTCTTTAGCCTCTTTTTATAATTTCTTTTTCAGCTGTAAATGGAAACCATCGTGACAGTGCTGCAACAGATGACAGTCTATTTATTTCCTCTGAAAGATCTACAGCTGTTGGATTCCCCACTACCTCCCAAAAGGCTTATACAGCTTTCAATTAACAAAGGCTAACACCAGAAAATGTGTTTCACTCAATAGCAAATGGCAAGGCCAAGCTCAGGAAGTGCTCATCTTCCTGCAACAGTCGATTTAACAAGCATTAAATCACTGATTATTACATTCCAGAGACTTTGCTGCCCATTACCATCACTTTGCTGATTAATATCATGCTAACTCATAATAATGACAGATTCATAATAGTGAGCTTGGCAATTCACATTCTGAACTAGAGGGCACAATCCTGTACCCTCTTCGGTCAGCCGTGTGACACAAGCCAACCCGTTTAAAGGAAGACTGTGACAAACCTTAAAATCAGAAGAGCTTTTTAAGGAGCTGATCCATATAACCCGGCAGTACTCAGCACTTCCTTGAAGAGGCTCGAGTGAGAAATGCCACCACTTAGACTTCAGCAGAGCCTACCACTCAGAGACACATCTTTGCTTGACTGTCAGCAAGGAGAAACGAAGCCTCATTCACTGCAGCAGCTTCGTGTCAATGCTGGCTTGGTTGAAATGGAGCTGTGCTAAATGAGAACTCAGCCTCCTTCGGGTTTTCAAACATTTGCCTTTACATCAGTTATTTACAGGTTGTATTTTTTCAGGCTCTCCCTGGTACAATCTAGCAGTAACTCTTTCAAGCTGGTGGATTTGCACCAAGCTACAGCACTCTATCAACTACATCATGAAAGTGAAGGACTCCCAACTTTTTTTTTGCCAACACATTACAAAAATTGACTGAAGGGACAAACTGAGACGGATCAATTTTAACAGTTGCTTATGGGCGATAGAGGTATTTCCTTCAGAGAGTCACATTTACCTACACATCTTTCATTTCTCCTTAGTGGGGATTCTTAAATGCAGCTTCAGAAATCCCAGAAGCCAGGCTAAACCCCTGCTAAATTTGTCTAATGAAATGAGGTTCACCGTGGCTGGAACATGTCGTTGCTGTAGGATTCGAGTGGCAGCTGCTGCCTGCTGCTGTCCCAACCACTGGCATTTAAATTGAAGCCCATTCATCACATGCTTACAGTCAGACCTAACCCTAAATGAACCACTCCAACTTTGTTCTAAAACATTTCAGTTAATACCTTAAGATGAAAAATAAAAATCCAAATCCTAAGCCCGAAACAAGAAATACAACACTTGCATCCCTGCAAAAAGGCTGAGCAGAAGGGTCTTGGGCTACTGGTCCCGTATGTACAGGATATGTAAATGATCCCTCTCATTTCCATCAGAGGATATTCATCCTGCAGCCTATACAAAGTTATTAGTACATGCTGTCAAAAATGTGATGTGAACTATAAGCTTCATTAACGAAACAATGTTTAGAGAAAAAAAAAAAAGGAAAGAAAAAGATGCAACACTCCTGAGTTTATTTTGATTTTTGTATTGTGGATGATCTCCATCATACTTCTTCACCCTTGGAAATAAAGTGTATAAGGCATCGGAAACCTGATGGGACGAGAATGCGATTGTTCCTGTGTTAGTTCTGCAGCCTTCTCGTTCAAGGCTACTGAATTTATTGGCTGTTCTTAAACCAGGGGATGGACAGGCTGCAGGTCTCCAAGCAATTCTGTTCCTACAAGTCCTGCAAAAAAAGGTGATGAGGCAGAGTTGATGTGAACAGAAGGCTGAGCAGTAAACTCAGTTCTCTAGGAGTTCCTGTAGGACTTTGTCCTAGAGACACAAGCCATGAAGAGACGATGCTTTCGCTTGCTCTGCTCTGCACAGGCAACGTGTTTGGGCCACACAGGCAACCTGTCTGGGCTTCACAACTGGGGCTGAATTTGAAGCGTGGTCAGGTAGGCTGCTCGCAGGTGGCACGTTCTGTGTGAACTCTTCACATGCAATAACACAACCAGATCCTGACGTGCAGCAGAGCTCAAAACTGCACGGAAGGCCCAGAACTGGAGTAGGTGCTGAGGACTCGTGGTGGTGGAGGCTGTGAAAGTCCCAATAGACTGCAGAATACTGAACGCCAGAGGTTTACAGATTCAGCTAACAAAAACTAATTCCCTCAGCTCAACCACCCATACAACTTTTCTGCAGTTCCAGCCTAAATTCACACAAGAGCCCTGCCAACATGCCTCAGTACTGACTTGCAATGGAGCTAGGAAGAAAGAAAGTTTGTGCCCAGTGGTAAAGACACTAACTTGTGTTTAGAAGATGTGGGTTAGCTTTCCTGATGTGGGTTTGGATAAATCCCCTTTGGTAAGAGGAGAGTGAAACACAATGGGTTTACTTCTTGTGAAGGAGTGGCAGAAAGATGGAGATGAGTCACTCGGTACAGCCTCATGAACCCATGTCCCACAGGACTGTGATGCACTGAGGTGGGAAGATCCAGTCACGGAGAGGAGCTGTCTTCAATTAGCGGGGTGTTTTCTGCCACAGCACTGCTAAAGCCTCAGCCACTGCCCAGTAATTGGTCATCAAACGGTGGACTTCTCATTGCTTCTGAGTACTCAAGTGGGGCATCATTGACACCAACCTTTCCCCTTTCAGTCTGAGGGAGAAAACTTTCTTCAGTAAGTATATGAATCACTTTTCCTCCTCCTGTCCCATTAAAACAATAAAAGTCACAGCCATCGTTGCTCAGCCAGTAACAGTAAGGAAAGAACACTAAGCAAAAAAATCTCCAAACAGAAAAATACAACAAAAGTGGTTTGTTTCTCATTATATAAATTGTTCTTTTAAATTCAGTGGGCAAAAATCCACATAAATGGGCTAGAGGAATAGGAAACTTCTGCAATTTGGTCCAATTTCTATTAAAGTATATGGCAAGTCTAAGACTGATTTCTATGGCTCTTGCATCAGGCTCACCCAGAGAGAATTCAGCACTCTCCAGGTCAGAACAGAAGCCCCACAAAACCACCTTCCCATAGTTCATACCAGGTTTTGGTTTCAGAGACGTGATTGAGAAGGTTTTAAACAAAGTTGAAATTCCCATCCTGAAGTCCAAAGGGGAAAATTAAAAGGGGCTCAAAGAATTCCAAGTGAAAAAGCCAGCAGATTTGCTGAATCAGCCATCTCTGCGCCTCTGCTGTGCGCTCCAGCCCAGATTTGTGTGAGCTGTGTCCATAAAACCAACCTCTATTTGCTACAGCCCTGCCGAGGTCCAAGGGTCATGCTTGCAACAGAAATCGAGATCCTTCATTGATTTTCAATATTGTCTTCTCTCCATGGCCTGTTCCCCCTAGACCTTGTCTTTCACTCTTTTTTCCAGCTCCCTTTGGGTAACTAAATACAAACCTAATTCTTCTGACTTAAGGCCACCTCCTGCCTTCTGAGGCCTTGTTCAAGGAATGTTCTTGGTCTTTCACACCTCACATCTCTGCAAGTTTTTATTCTTCTTCTGCTGTGCTGGCTTTGTGGACTATGAGTGAACGTGTCAAGAGAGTGACCCACAGACTGTCTGTGTGACATTCATTCCTCTTTGGGTGGGATTTTTGAGGAGCACTCAGAGTTGGCCTCACAGGGAGCTGAAGTCATTTAAGAGTTTGCTTGAGAAGAAGCCGTTGGTTAAGACTAACAGAGAGACATTTGGGACACTCTACTCATCCTGTTTCTCAATTTTAAGACACTCCTGTCTAAAGACACTGTCAAGAAAACCCAGTCCACATAAAACCTGCAACCAGTTGGGTTTATCCCTACCATCACTCTTCAACAGCACGAAGACAGAACTTGGAAGGCAACTTCCAAAAGACTTGTTAGTGGCTTTGTACTGCTGTTTTCCTACTTTTAATCTGAACCCCATCAAGTCTCCACTCCCAGGCTTTCAAACACCACAAGACATCTCGTAACTCCTCAGTTTCAATCTGTATCATTGCCTTAACCCTGGCTGTTATTAGAGCCACGGTGTCCAGCTACAAGCAGCACGGCGTTGACCAGTCCATCCCCGGCTGCTGGAGAAATCCCCATCCCTCCACCTCCTGTTCCTTCCAAGTGCCACTTCTACTTGACCTTATCCCGGCGAAGCATGGCCGGCCGAGCGCGCTCCGTTGCACAGCACAGGGAGACCAGCTCCAGCCTGCCGTACACATCGGGGTTTTCCTGACTTCCTGACACTTCCGATCTGATGGATTTTGTAGCGGTCCTGTAAATGGGAATTAGTCATGCCTGGAGGGTCAAGGTTGTCATGCCTCAATGCTGAAGTGCACGTGGGTTCCCAAAAGGAAAGCTAACAAAAGCAGATTCTGTGCGAGGCTAAGAGAGGAAGAAGATAGCAACGAATTGACAGAAAACAGCTTCTGTGACTTTCCAGCCCAGCAAGGACCAGATGGCAGGGCTGGGGAAAAAACCAAAACAAAACAACCACAAGAAAACACAGACAGAAAAAACAGGAATAAAAGGGGGGAAAGGGGGGAAGGGAGAGGGAAAGGAGGCAAAGGGAAAGAAGAAGGGAAAGGGAAAGAAGAAGGGAAAGGGAAAGAAGAAGGGAAAGAAGAAGGGAAAGAAGAAGGGAAAGAAGAAGGGAAAGAAGAAGGGAAAGGGGAAGTCTTTACCACTATTCAGTGCACTGAATAATGTTAGGGAAAGAAATCTTACTTCGGCTATGGTAATCACGTACTAGCTAATCACTCACGATCCTTTACTAATGAGGATGGATTTAAAAGCGTTCAAGACTTGATGAGCTCAGACAGTCTGGATAACATAATCCTCTGGCCTTGCAGTAATGCTGTTAGCACAAAACGTATTGATACATAAATAGGAACGAACATGAAAATACAGCTAACGAAGTTAACAACAGACTTAGCTGGTGCCAGCCAGCCTAGGTCAGCTAACAACAGTCAAAAGACTCAACGATGACAATTTTCCATAGCTCGTAATCCAGCTTCACAGCCTCTACTCGAGCGCGTAAATCCCGCCCCGGTGAGTTGTACCAGTTCCCACTGACCACAGTGAAACTGTGTGAAAATGGTTTCTTTGAACATGTGAGATGAAGGAGGGGTTGGGGTAAGCTATTAAAAAGCAAAGTCTGAATTAGCCAAGAAGACAAGTAGTGTGGCCTGATGGGAATGGATCAGAGGAGAGGTGGGGTATGATATAAACTTTATATAGATCTTGGGTGGTTTATTTTGGCTTAGCAGGAGGCTGGTCCCATGGACTGAATGTCTGATGAATCCACAACAAGCACTAAGGTGCAACAGGGGTAAGACTGAGGAATGTATTTCAAAAGCAAGCACCTAATCCAAACTAAATGCTGATGTGGACAACCCCAAATTTATTTTCATGTGGAGACTAGCTCAAGTACCCCTGTGGTTTATAAGCATTTTGGGGAGGGATGGGGTAGGAAGGAGTCTCATGTGCTAAGAATGCAAACCACGGTTGAAGTAGTGAGTTAGCATGTCAGATAGTGTGTCAATAGCTCTCCACGTGCCAACCCTTACCCTGCCACAACGGCACAGGAAGGTAACTTGACTTAATCACCCTTGAGAGCACTCGTGCAGTCTCTCCAGGAGTTCTGCAGGCAGGCAGCACCTTACTGAGCTCCCAAAGGTCCCATACACCTGAACTCCTAGATGTTAATTTTGGGTGGGCTGCCAGTGCTGAAGGGAAAGATTAATACAAGAGATCCTGACCCTGCAATAAACACTCAACTATACTCCTTCCCATTAGGACTTACTTAAACCTATACTGGTTTATCTGCTGAGCCACCACATTTGGAGGGTTGCCTCTGAGGGAGATCAGGTTTGACCATGACAGAAGATACTGGGAAGGTTTTCCAGGTGGATGCCAGTTATTCATTCCTGGACAGCAAGTCAGAGCAACTGACTTGTTGCACCTCTTCCACCCGCAGATGTCCTCCAGCCTTCAGGGAGGGCTGTGATGCCCTCCCCGTGCAATCGGTGCAGCAGAATCACAGGGCTGGCAGACAGTCCCAGGGAAATGGTTACAGGACACGTGCTCTTATCTAGTAAAAATACAGAACAAAACCAACACTGCAGAAGCTCAGGCTGTCAGGCATCGCTTGTCTCTGGTGCTTACAAGACCTTCACTATCAGCATTTCTGCTCAGTGCCCTACTTGGTACTGCTGGGAAGATCCTGAGAGGCTCTGCTGGCCGGTGCCCTGGGCGCTAGTTATGGAGTGCACGCACGAACCCACTGCAGGGTGCAAACTTCACCTGTACCAGCCACACCTCTAGTGACAATACAAGGACGAAAAGATGACCTGGGTCCCTTCTCAGAGAAGAGAGAGATGCTTTAACCCATTTCCTCAGAACCACATAGGAAGTCTGTGGCACGCCATAATTCCTTCAGGACAGAACTGACAAATCTTTTTTTCGTGGTGTCGCAAACTACAATCTCAATGAATCTGATTATTCATTTACTGTTCATTGTCCTTGTGCAGGAGGATCTGTCAGCTTCACCCTGGGAGAGAGTGCCACCTCACTGTGAGAGGTGCTGCATCCTATCCATATGATGGGAGGATGAGGCCAGTCCTGGACAGAAAGGGTTTCAAGAAGGGAAAGCTCTGCAGGGGCTTGGTGCTGCTGTGGTAACCGTAGGGTGCTCAGTTGTCTGTGGTTGCTTTGAACACCTTCCCAGTCATGAAGCTCCTAAAAAGCTGTCAGAAAAAAAGGCATTGTGTCCTGAGAGAAATCCCAGACCTCTGACACGGGCTTTCATGCTGATGTGAGCCCAGAAAGGTGAAAGAGCAAAATCTTCCACTCCCAGGTGTGACAAAACAGAGAAGGTCATTTTATCCAGTGGCAACAAAAGCAGCAAATTCCAGGCAGTCTCCCAACAGCACTTCTGTAGAGAAGCAGCATCTTTGTGTTTCCTGGATTATTACTCTTACCCTGAAAAAAGTTCAGCCTAATCTAAAACCAGCCCAAACAACCTGACCACAACACACTGGAGGAGGGAGACCCAGGTACACGTGGGACACTCGCAGTCAGAATCATAACCAGCTGCTACCTGCTATGCACCAACCTGCCCCGCTGAGATGCCACAGTCCCCTTCCCTCTGCTCACAACCAGACCAAAAGGCCTCCTTGAGCCAAGCAAAAACCCCAAGCAGAGAGACCTTAAATGCCAGAGGGCCCAGCTGTGCCTATAAACTATATAGAGGCAAAGCTGCCCGTGCTTATCAGCGGTGATAGCCAGAAGTGCAAGCGAGGCCCCTGAATGGCACAAGTGTTCCTACCTCGGTCACAAAGACATCATTTCCCTGGATTTTATTTTATTTATAGGTATGCTTTTATTTTAATAGCCTTTTTTTAAGACCTTAGGCTAAGATGGCCTTGCTTCCCCAGGGGTCTCACTAAAAGCCAAACTGCACCCGACTCACCAGTGTAACTTAAAAAGTTAAGCAGTGGTTAGGGACAAGCCACCTCATTCTTTCCAGCCCTGGAATCTTAGTGCATATGAATTTTGGATACCACTGCAAAAGTGGCACATTACAAATTAGCAACAGTTTAGTTTATTAGTCCCCAAGTGGATTTATTTATGGCACAGAAAATATTGCTATAGGTTCCCTGAGACTGGGAGCGTGACGTCACTGAAATTAAAAGGGATTTCATGTGCGAGGCTGTGCCAAAACAGTCTTATTCCTATTGTGCTTTCAACATGTGGTATTGTTTTACCATATACTTCTTCAGTTTGATGCCTTCACACCTTACAAAGATCTCCTGTTGCAGCAGCTGATGGTGGATTCAGATGATGTTACTGCCACGAGCACAGAGGGAGCCAAACATAATGAGATCCTGGACTCTTCAGCCCTCCTTCCACTTCTCCAGGGAACAGGCCAAGACATGCTTAAGAGTCTCGAACAAAATTACGGTGGAAACCACTTTCTGCTTCACCTAGTTCCTTCTCGAGGCAAAAGAAGCAGACTCCTTCCTAAGTCATGTGGGCACACAGAGGAATAGCCCCCCACATTGTTTCTCACTTGCCATGTCTGTCCTTACAGAGACACCAGCACTGTCTGCAATTCACAGCAAAGTTTCAGGACTTCAGGTGCCCCTGACTGCTCAGAGACAATAGGGTCACATAGGTTTGTTAGTGGTGAGGCAGACAGAAAGAGGTTTCCACCCAGGGATTTAGCTTCGGCAACATCTAAGCTATGGTGATTAATTCCCTCTTGTTATAGAGCAACAGAAAAAAAAATCCCTTCCCTTTTACAGCTGGAGAAACTGAGGCACACAACTCTGCATATATGGTCCTGCTCATTGTATCAACAACCCCCTGTTGTCTCTGATTAAGCAGTATGTTCAGAAGCAACACTACAATGAATGTCTCCAACACTCAAGAGTCAGAACAGGGTCCTTCACCATCACGAAACACGCACCCAGTAACAGAACCAGCTCTAGACGGAGTTAGGAGCCCTTCTACAAGATTAACTTCCGAGCACAGCTCCTGAGCATGGCAGAGAGAGGAAGGGGGAGCCAAGGAGCTTCATCCTGCTTTGCTCCCACATTGCCATGCAGCAACCCCTTATAAATGCAACTCCTTTTTATAACTTAGACCAGCCCCGTGCTTGCCCGGAAGGAAATAAGCCAATATATGAACTTTTAGTAGCTGGTGCAGTTCGATGATATCTCTTCTTTTCAAAGCATTGGCAAAGAACGACCTGTGAACTCAGTATGTTCGTGCCTGGGTTGGAAAATAGCCACTGCAGGATGCACGTGTAATACCCTCTATTTGAATGTCTTCCTTCCGAGCTGCTAGTACAAGAGGTTATACTCATCAGCAAGACGCTGCTGTTTATCCCAGCTGTGGCTTGGCCCTTCAGCAATGCAGGTGTCACTTCCCCACCCGACAGAAGGAAAAACTGCTGTGCTACACGTCTGAGTGAGTCTTCCAAGGCCACACACTGAGGAAACAGCATCGCCAGGACTAGAATCAGGAATCCCGAGTGCCTGACCACAGACACAATCCGCCGAGACCACAGCTGCCTGACACAGCCAATGCCCACTCTCGTGGACTGCGATAAAATAAGTAAAAAAACAGAGTTTGGTTTTAGTGCTGGCTGGACATGCTGGACCAGCTCCCAGCTCCTGGGGAGGGAGTGGAGAGGACATCAGTGCTTACAGGGCACACAGGGAAGGTCCCAGTTTGTCCCACACCCACCGCTGCCTGTGCAGACCGAGCCCATGCGGTGAGCCTGCGCATGGACCCAGCAGATGGGTTATGATGGGAGGCCATCAACATCTGGGTCCCTTTGTAGGCTTTCCTGCAGGGGTGCATGAGTCTGGCCGGTGTGAATTCCCATTGCTAAAGATGTTTTGAGGCTACCTGACTGTGCCCCTGTCCCTGTCTTCCCATCAAGGAGAGAAAAGATGCTGAACGGGACAGGAAGGTGAAGGTTGTACTCCTTCCTTCACTCAGTCTCCTCAGTGAGGATGAAGCTGATGTCAATCTGGCTTTCTCCTGAGGAAACCAAACCTCCTCAGAGCTTTTTACCCACTGCTTTACTGCAGAAGAGTTAAAGAAAAAAATACTTCAACAGCAGAAAGTCACTTGCGCTGTGTGTGCCAGCGCTTGGGCTGTGTAGCGAGGCTTGGTTCATCTCCATGGACAGCTTTCAGGGACATAATCTTGATCTTCATCACAAGATGTTACTCGTAAGATTTCAGGCCAAGTCTTGGCATAGTTCACACAACCTGTTACCTTCTGCCAGGGACAGGAGATGACAAGACTTGACTGAAATGTTGGGCTTCATCCCTTCCCACACGAGTCAACTGGATGCACTGAATTCAACAGAGTTGCCTCAGTACAGGTTCTCACCATCAGCCTCCTTTGTTTTCGAAACAACTTCTGGCATTATCGAGTACCTCTGTTTCTAGCACCCAAGGCCAAGATGCTGATTACCAAAGTGCTAATTTTCATTACTACCTGGCATGTAGAAAACAAAACCAGCTACATGTGCCATTACCACAAGAAGGGAAAAAACCCAACAAAACCTATCCAAATAAGCAATAAATCCGAGAACGCTGCGCTGGAAGATAAATCAAACCTCCCTCTAACAAAACAGTTTCTGTGGCATTCCTCCCTGCCTGTGTTTGTGTTTCTCTTTCCTAAGGGATATAACATTTAGCATACTAGGAATTGTGGGTTGCTTTATGGAGCAAACAGTTGGGTTTGCTAGAGGGATTTGCTTTGACAGGGGTACTACTTTCTGCTGGCTACCTGGCTACTCCAACTAGTTTGGCACCTGCAGTTTAGTCATCTCTTTCTTCCCAGAACACGTGCAGGTCAAAAGCAGCAAACCTAATTCCTCTGGAAATTTGTGCCCGAACACGTAGTTCTCTCTGTTGATAGAAACATGAAAATAAAGCTCTGCAACCTTCAGCACCTGCCAAGGAACATCAACTCTTGACCCTTTTGGAATTATTTTGAACCAGCACTCTCTGTCTCTCCCCCACCTCTAGATCCTACCTTCTTCGTTGCTTCAGAAATTGGAAGCTAGCCTCTTTTTTTTTTCTATCTTTTCATTGGATAAGAAGCAGAAATCTCTCATCCAAAAACCTGCAGTGTCCTGTTTTGTCTCACTGGAGTGGGTAGGTTCACACGCCCTGGAAAAATCAGAAATTTCTCGCAACCAGATAAACAACGCGGCGCTGCAGTCTGCCTTCAGCCGACCTGTTTCTGGCCCCTTCTTCCACTTGAATAACCCCTTCCAGTTTCTCTTGATCATGAACTGACCTGACTGTTTGCTCTCCCAATCCCCAAAACTGCAGAGCTATAAGGTACCTCTGCCTGCTTCCTCTTTTGTGGCACTGAGTGGAGCAAAAGGAAGGGGCAGCAGAGACCGTTGCTTCAAAACATGAGGGGATGTTGGGTCGGGTGTTTTTTTTTTTAGTAACCAGACGTGGACCAAATGAATCTGAATTGTAATTCCCGCTCCAAGCGTGTTGGGTTTTTTCAACTTTTATAATCTGTTCACCTGGAGGGCTTTTCATCCAGAGATGTCAGCATCGTTTTATTGTTTGTTCTCCCTCTGCAATGCAAAGAAGCCCCATTTCTGCTCAGCCGGCGACCAAGCACGGAGCCTGTCTTCGTTCCAAGCTGAGAACAAAGAAGGCATGTTTTCAAAATTTCTCCTGGAGCAAAACTCGGGGAATAAAAAGAAACACAACAACGAACAATGTGTTTTGAACCTGCTGATTTCATTTCAGTAACAGCGAAATTGTTTCCTTTTCCTTTGACACACTAACAACATCTAATTCTAATTCTGGAGTATAATAGATGCAGATATTTTATGTCAAAATGAAAAAAAAATATTAAAAAAGGAAATCAATCAACTCAATAAAGCTCAGCTATAGCAAAGCTTTAGTGAAATGAAAGATGAAGCCAGCCATTTGCCATCAAAATCAACACAGGCCAGTGAATCACACCCAATGTCAACGAACGTGCCTTATTTTTTAGGAAAGCTGCAGTCAGGATCTAATTGATCGCTCCTCACCACTTCTCAGATTCCACTGGTGTTGACCCATTTGTGTCTTGATGAAATAACGCTAGCACTAATCTTCTGTTAACATTGCAAAATGACATGGAAGGTTTATGAGCAGGACAAGTTTTGTCAGAAGAGGCAGCATCTTTTCACTACAGCAGCTGCAGTACTTAGAAAAAATAAGCAAAGCATTCGGATACCCAAGCTCTCCCTCCTTCCTACCACACTCACAGATTTAAGGTCAGAATTGATTGTTAGATTATTTGATGTCCTCCCTTCAGATGCTTAAACCTGAAATAACCTAAACATAAAATATCACAAGTTCTCAGAGCAATTGCATTGTTTCAATATGGTCTTGAGGCAAACACCCCCCCACACCCCCAGCCCCCCCCAAAGATACAGAAGATGCCTCCTGCAGGAAGGCACTGGGTTGAATATGAAAATCACACCGGCTCTAAATCTCATCAGGAGATTGAGAAGCCAGCCCTGCGTTGGGTGACTCGTCTCAGAGCAGGTAATCGCACGGGCTGTCAGAACAGGGCCCTTTTTTAATCACAGTTTCACCACCATCCATTTCCTGCTGCTGGTGGTAGTTTTCTTGCTCTTGGATACACACAAGTGTTACTTGGTACCCAGTATTTGTACCTGGTCATGGAATCAAGGTACCTCCTCACATCCAACTCAGCACGCTAAACAGGTAAGAGCTCCTCACGTCTACCACTGTAAGAAATTTTCCCAAGTTTCAGTCGTTTTGCACTTTTTCCCATCTTCAACTGTTCAACCTCCTCTTTGCAACAGGGATGAAGGACGACAGAAAATCCATCAAAGGAAATTCACATTCTAAGTAAGGGCAGCCACCAGTGCACACAGGCGTGCACACGCGTCTAGCACAAGAAGTCAGCATAAAGGGCCGTTTCATCTCTAGAGCAGGACTTGGACAACCCTGCAGCAGTAACGTCCTACAGGACCCTCTGTGCCTACTCTACAGACAGTAGAAATTAATCATTCCTCTGAACAGCAAGACATTATTAGTTATATATTAAGTAGCACATCAACTTTCTGGTTCAAACCTTGCTCTCCTAAGCAGGTGGTGACTGAGGTCCATCGCAGCACGGTCAGTCAGCAACACTGCTCAGGATCTACAACGTTAGGCTTCGTTTCACCTCCTTTCCCAGCCACGAATTTCACTAGAGAGCAGACTGGGGATGTTCGTTAAGTGGCTGCATTGAGTTGAATGGGTCTACCCAGATGATGGAGGAATGACAGAATCAGTCATCAAACAGGCAGAATTCCCACTGGTGGCATAAAAATGTCAGGACTATATCATACTGTAAATGTCACTCGTTTCTGCCAACGTCTTTTTATTTGCATTGTTGCTAGTATAAATATTCTTTTCTAAAAATGTCAACGAGAAATGCCAGTTAGTTTCTGATAATGATGACAAAGAGAAGATACATGGGAAGCTAAGTACTAGAGTTTCCCAGAAAATCATAGGGGATTTTTCTAATGGAAAATATTGCACTTTCGTTGAAAAATCCCTAATCCTTTGGCTACCCACCAAAGTCTCTTGGAATGAACAATATTAGGTTTGGCCAATGGGCTTTCAATATGGGTCCAGTTTCTCACAGAAAGGCAGACACATTCGGGTAAAAAGAGAAATCCCCAACCAGTTATAGTGTGAAGAACTCAGCTGTCCACTGCAACACGTTTAGATAGCATTTTTTAAGTGAGCTGTATCGGATATGTCACTGGTATTGACACTGCAGTCAATGAACTCAGCCCACCATAAAGCGTTTAGCACAGAGAACACCAGGGATCTCCTCCGATCTATAATTCAGCCTGGCATTCTGCTGATGAGGATTTTCAGGGGAAGCTGTAGCCGACACTGCTTTGCTCTAATGTTACTGATTTATACACATATACAGACATATCTATGTGCCTGTATATATATTACATATGTATACTCTGAAGTGTGTGATATCCTTTATTTTCTGTCAAGAAGTGTCCCAGAAACCACTTAATGCGGTTATAAATTTTCATTGAGGATTTCCCTGCTTTTATAAGCAACTATATATGAGATTAACACTTCAGAGAATAAAAGGAAGCTTTATGAAGAGCTGGATCATCCTCAGTCACCGCAAAGTCTGAACTACGATACCCCCAGTATTTCCTACCTGTGGTAATTAAAGATGCAACCCTAAATTTGCATAACTTCTAAAAATCAATTTTTATTCTAATCCCATATTTTCAAAAATTAAGGTTTCTGATATTTTTTTAACTGCAAAGCCTGGTTTTCTACCTATATTGACTACAAATGAGTGCAGCATTAGCCACCTACCACGGATTCACACCGCTAAAAGTGAGTTATGTTATTTGTGCTGCTGTACGGTTTGCACACGGGAGGAAGTAAATAAATGTCGCATCGTTCCTACGATGCTGCACTTCACACGATGTCTGTGGTGTGTGGTATGCCAACCTAAAAAAGAGTTTACGTAAATGGAATATTGCTTGTTATAGATACAGAAATCCAGGTGTAGAAAGCAAATTAAGTCACAACTTTTTCTTTCAGCGATATACTCTCAAACTGGGTAGAAAGGAAAAAACTTTCAACTGTATTTACAACGTACGTGACCTCGAAGATCTTTCTTTGTGCCTTTTTCCATTAGGGCCGACAGTAACTGACAGTAATATAGCCAAGATCAGGTGGGCAGAAGCACAGTCAGAACAAGCCCTTCCTGGTTCCAGAAACCCCATATAACTCATCCTTACAAGTTTTGGCATCGCGTACGGAGCTATTCTGGAAACAAGTTCTTGCAAGTTATAATCCAATGTGTGAATGTATCTCAGCTCCTATGAGGAAAACAACTGCTCCGAGCTTTTACCCAAGCTTACACGGGTCTGAAAGCCAACAGACAGGGATTATACTTGAAAACCCTCCCTGCTTCCCCAAATCCCCAGTGTTGTCTTTGAAATTTCGCCATTTGCTTGGAAAAGGCACACAAGACTGTTCAGCTCAGTCTCAGCAGCACCTCCTAAAGTACCCCAGCTCCTGGGGAAAGCATGCTTTGCTTTCCAAAAACACCTATTATTTGCCTACTTATTTCTGGGAGAAAAGAAGGGATTCCTAGGGTGAGGTGGAGGCACTGCTGCATTGCCACGCAGGGGGAAGCCTCCAGCATACGGGATCACTCCCCACATTGAGGTTCCTCTCCCTCAGCGCCAAGCGGGCCTGACCCCAAGGGAAACATAAGCAGAGCTGAACTTCCCACCAAAAAATGGTAACTCTGACAAGGTGAGAGCTTCAATTCCCCCTCCCAGTAAAGCCGTGCTGTCCACACCTGCCGATTAGGCTGGAGGCACGGTGCGATGCCCTATTCCCTCGGCTTGCACGCCTGCCAGCCTTTGACACGACCGTGCTCCAAAACCAACTCTTCATCAAAGATGTCTTACATTCAGCTGAAATCAAAGAGCCTGAACAGATGTCTCTAAATATATTTCCTCCGTGTAATGATGGCAAATAAAAGCAGTGTCCTCTAACACGTTCTGTACAGCATCTGTAACGCTAGTGCCGCAAAGGGAAATCAAAAGAAATGGGGTAGGATGTTATGTGTGCTGTGTGCTCGGAGAGTATTTTAAACTCCCTTAGCCTCTGTAATGAAAACCACACTGTCTGAAAGAGAAACACTGCTGATTGTTAACTGTAGGTCTGTTGGAAATAAAGTGAGGGACACAGGGAAAGGGAATTTCACGTAAATCTAATTTCTTCTGTGTCAAACAGCGCTACTGTATTTCCTTCCATCTGCAAGGATACCCTATGAAATGTGGATGAATGTTATTACAGTCTGCAATAAGCAGAGTTCAAAGTGGGGAAAATTTGGTTCAGATTTGGATTCGGCAGTTCAGAAGTTTCTTCACACTTTCTTCAAACGGCCCAGAAAAAAAAAAAAAAGGAAAATATCACAAGCTTTGACTTGCCAATCTTATATAAAATCCTTTACGTGAATCAGGTTGCTATGCAAAGTAGCTAGGATTTAAGTAAATATTTATAAATTTTGCTTTTTCAGCAGAACTAAACTGGATTATCTTGTGGGAAGGATACTGACTGGGATAAAAGAGCCACCTCACAGTTCCCAGTTCTGTCTGTGACCCCCTGGGTGACTTTGGGCAAGTTATTGCTTCTCTTTGTGCTCCATCCCCTTTCTGTAAAAGAAAAAGCACTTTTCCTCCACCCTTTCTTTTCCTAAACTAGATAGAGTAGCCTGCCCTATGTGAGTGAGTGAGCAGCAGAAATGCCATGGGGACAGTGGGCTGGGAAGCTCTGATGTCTGCTGGGACCTCCTACTGCTATTGCAACAGACATTAATAACAGAAGCGGCATAAGAAGAGCTCTTTGTAACAACTTCCACCCAATCCTGACTCTCCTAGGAGATAAGCAAAGAGGGAAGCTAAAGGTCACTGTGCTGAATGGAGCATCCAAATTAAGGTTTGAAATGGGCTTTTAGTTACTGAAATACAGGATTTCCTGCCCATCTCTAGCAGACGATGCTCCGGTTCATCCATGACGCCAGTTCCACACTCCACAACTCTGGGCTCCTTGTTCTCCTTGTCTCCTCTTCTCCCGGGATGCCTGGTGGCAAAGTCCAAAGAGCAACCCAAAAGATGCATTAACAAAGCTCAAACCCAAACCCTGATGCACCTCCTCGAGCTTCCTTCCTCTTAATATCCCCATCAGTTTTCCAGACTCTCTCCTCACAGACAGTTCTGGCACCAAAAGTAAAACATAAGCTGTAGACACCTCCCCAGCCAAGAAGAAACCGACAGGACCTCTGTGTCCCTGAGCAACCTTGGCTAAGAGGAGAGGGTGTTCTGGAGCCAGCTTCCTGTGCTTGCTCCCAGACCAAACAGCCCTGTTGGGTGCAGCTCCCAGGAAATCTCTGCTCCCCCTGTGTCTCAAAGCCCTCACCTTGCAAGCTGGACCTACTCACCACTCGAGTTTCCCCCAGGGACCGTTAACTTTTCTTTCAGTTATTATTTTCTTTGTCAGATGGGTGGAATAAAGACCCCCAACACACATACAGATCTGTTCAGTCCTGAAGGGACTTGGAGCTCCCTGCTCAGTCTTGAAGGGACCACCATATCCCATTACAAAGTCCCAGACTAAATTCACTTCCAACAGAAAGTCATCTCCCTTTGGACGGGTAAAGTCTACCTTTTGAAATATCCACATGTTGTCTCAGCAACTCTCCTTTATGGCTGTTTACATTGGATAAGAAGTGGAACACAAAGCAACATTCAGATGAAGAAAGTGCTCAGAAGTAGTAAAATACTGTGTTATCTATTTTTTTTTTTTAGCTGAATAAATTGAGCTTGCTTTGCATTACTGCTGGCTGTCTTAGCCCAGCTCTGAAAGTGCGAGAGAAAGAGAAAGGGAATCTTTAAAGGCAACTCCCAGGAGGACACTAATATTTTTAATAGTTTGTGGGTTATGAAACAAATCTGTGTTAGCAGTATTATATATCTCAGCCTGACCCACTGGGGTGTTTCCAGGCTCTTTAATGAAACTAAAGCACTAAGGCAGCATTGCCAAGAAAGTAGATTTATTCACAAAGAAACGTTTGCGAGCAGAAATGGAAAGCGTAGGCACGAGTGGGGCTGTCACTTACTAACGCACGGTCTTGTCACTCACATCACCCTTTATCACACCAGCTTAACTCTGTTGTCACTGCTGGATCACAGGTCACACCTTTTTTCCTGCCATCTGCACTGGCCTTTTCCTGGTTTTCAGAGCCCCCAGCACAGCACCGCATCAATAGGGGACAAAACCTGTGCTAACAGCAAAACTTGATCTATAGCCGAAGAGAGCTGAACAGAAAAAAACATACACAAACACTAGGGACCTTTTTATTTTTTTTTCTTCTTTTTCATTTTACAGTGTGAAATAGGACCCAAACTAATCAATAGGGCTCAGTGGGAGTGCATAATTATTAATAGGCCCTACACGGGGCCTCAGAAAATATGCAGTTCTCTTGGAAGTTTAAAAGGTCAGTGTGAATAACTAAAACATACTTTTCTTGATAGTTATTCTGCAGTGAAAAAATAATTCATAAGGAAATCACTTTAGGAAAAAAAAAAACCAAAAAACCAAACCAACCAACCAACCAATTCTCATGTTCTATCGGGGTGGTTTAGGAGTCTTTCCTATGTCTCTTCCACGTATCTTTTCTGGCGGGTTAATGGACCGTGTTTTATTCTCTGCCTAACTTCCTAAAGCTCACAAAGCCCAGTCCATTTTCACTGTTTTATTTTTGTTACAGAACTTGACTGCATGCTGCCCGGCTGAGAGGAGGAATGAAAAGTGGCATGGCCCTGGAACAACCCGCACCAGCGCGAGGCAGGCCAGACGGAACCGCTCTGGTTCCCTTAGGTCCTCAATGCGCAGCAGCCCGAGGGCTCAAGTTATGTACAAGCCACTCTTCAGACTGATACCTGTCTGCTCACAAAACAGGGGACATGATGGGCACCATTAAGGGCCCAGGGCTTTGAAGGAGCCCAGGCATCAGAAGACACTGCCATGAAAAATGCCAAACGAGCCCCGGGTCCTCCTGTAAGAGCCCAGCCGTGGTTAATGCTGAAACCAAAGAAGCTGCGCTCCTTCAAGAAACCTTGGGAGGCTGTGATGAGGCAGCAGGAGACTCTGGCAGCACTCCTGGGATATGCATCAGGTACACAAGGTAACCAGTATGAGAAAAGCCTCCTGGCAAGATGGAATGGTGACACACCGAAGATGCCACGTCAAATGGTTTAAACATGCAGCAAGGTTGCAACTACAGCCAAGATCCTGATGGAAGCAATCGCTGCCTGGTGTGAGGCAGAGCCCTGGCGAGAACCTCCCGGCACCAAGCCAATGCCGCAGAATATTCTGCAGGGCTATGCAGCCCAGGTGAAAATGACCCCTGGGAGAAAGACTGGCATGGATCTTACTCATAGGACACAGAGGCCAGGTCCAGGCTCAGGACAGGCATATAGCTTTCTCCCTCACTTCCCAAAGGAATTACCTCCAGCCTTCCTCACGTCTTTTTCTGGACACAGTTCCTACACCTACTTGAGTGATGCTGGAGTACGACACAGAGAGTTCAGGACAAGTGAATTCTGAATCTGTATGAATTCCAAATAGCAGAAGAAACTGCCCCAGGCTGGGGGGACTGTGGATGATGTCATGTAAGATGAACAAACCAGGTTTATCCTTACCTCATACCAAGGAATGAAAGATGCGTCGTGTGATGTGTCAGAGAGTGGCCACCACGCGCGGGTGTGAATTGTGTGGACAGCTGAACCCAACTCCACCGTGCAGTGGTGGAGCACAGTGCCAGGGCACGCTGGCAGGCTGTGCAAATAGATGTCTTAACTCTTACACCCTAGGGAAAAGACAATCAAGCAACGTTTAATATGAGCCTGGCCTCCATCTGAGGTGAGCTGCACACCATCAGAAGGTAGGTGGGGATGGGGACAATGTCTACGTATCTGCCTATAAACGTGCTTCTGGCCACTGGAAGCTGAATGAGCCAGATCCTTGCCCAGACATTGTTTGATAATCTTTATCTCGTGCTTCTGTTGTCCCCTGCTCTGTTGGGCAGTGTCAGGAGGTGCATACAGCGAACGCTGTGACTCGGTGCAGAAATACCCACTTACTGGCCAGGTTTCAAGCTGAGCATTTTTCTCAGCAATGAAGTCATTTTATTACTCTGCTCTGTACCCAGGCATGTGCAGCATCTGGTTAATATATTGCTGGGTAGTTCCTAGCTCCATCCCTGCCACATTGCAACACACACAAAAGGCAAACTTTCCAACACTTCTCTTGGGTACCTGTTCCAGGCACTTACAGACCTGGTTAGGAGCATTTTCCAAGAAGCCAGCCTGCATTTTCCCATGCTTAATTTAGTTATTGGAATGTCTGCCATTTATGTGTGTTCTCCTTGGCTCCTGCACAGGTCAGCTACTATAAATCAGCCCAGTATCGCGGACTGTAATGGAGCTACAGTAACTTACAACAGCTGAGTATCTGGTTTATGAATGCAGTTCCCAGAGCTTCATGTTAAATACAGCCCAAGGCTGGGGCATTTAAACAAAATGAAGAGGTTATGAAAGGTACATACCCGTCTTTCAGTTCAATATTGTTTGTCCTAGATACTTACTAGGTGATGAAAGGATAAATAAACAGACCCCAGGCATGGTGATGTCAGGCACTGGTTTTGCCAGTGATATTTTCTCTGTACAAGGAGTGCATGTGAAACAAATGAAGAAACAGGTGAGAGTGAATGTTTGGCTGCCAAACTTGGCCACAGATAAAACATGATGAAGGTATTAACCCTGTGGACTGGAATGTGCATGGAAGGATACCTGGGGAGGGAAAGGAAATCACCATGGCCATTGAAAGCCCTGCCTAAGTACCTGCTGGCTGCTAATGAGGAGGTGCACAAGGAAATTCACTTCTGAAGCAACATCAGTCATGATACTTAATGCCCTGATCCCATCTGGTGAGGCAAGGAATTTACTTCTCCAATTGAGTTTGCTATGCTTTTCCCTGATCTTGCTCGTCTCCGAATCTGTGTAGACACGGAACTGCATCCAGGTCAGGCTGCACACACCTAGGTGGCAGGAGCTTCATATTCTTCATTCAAAACACTTTTTCTCCAGCAACAAGAGAAAGCAAAAAGGGACAGGTGGCCGCCAATGAAATAGAAACCACATGGAAAACATCTCCAGCTGATGGAGTTCTGGCAGAGTCGGGGTTTGCTTTGGGGTGTGCGTGTTTTTAAAGCACTGGACGCAAGCATTTTGGATTTCTTGAAACTACATAATTCTGCCCAAACTTTCAGATTTGGGGCAGGAATACCCATCATACTTGCTGCCTCTTTTTACCTTTGCTATAGCCACAAGCGTGAAGGGCTGAGCTTTCAAACCCCAGGTCACGAGCGCAGCCTCAGCCACCGTGTGTACGAGCACCAATGTCACCAACGCCGGCCAAAGCAGAGCGGCTCTTGGCACGGGAAGGTAACTGCAGCCACCACTGGTGTAAGGCTGCACCACAGATTTGTGTGCTGGCTCTGCTCCCCGACCCAGGAAAGCACTCCTCACCAGGACACCCTCCATCTCCCACACCTTCACAACGCCACCAAGCCCAACCCAACATCGCCATTCAGGGAACGTTCTCCTGAAGACAAGATAAAAGCATAAACCCCACAACCTGTGACAGCACGATCTGAAATCAGCCGCAGGATTTGACACAGCCAAGCTGAGCCAGGAGAGACCCCAGCTGGCAGCTCTGCCCATCCTTGCACTGCAGGAGGGAACTTTCTGCTCCCGGTGCCTCTCTTGGTCCATGGCTTAGAGAGGAAAGCCAAATGACCTTCTAGGACCAGAGCTCAGAACTGCAGGAGCTGCGCAGCTCCCATGGGAAGGGAAAACACTCTGTTAGTCTTCATCAAACGCAGTGAGAAACGGTCTCTTCCCACAGAGTTTACTATATATTAGACAGCAAGTTGACATATCTCTGGCCAGCACATGTGAAAACAACTCCGCAAGTACTGACCAGCCAAGGTCTAGGAAGAGGGGGACCAGAAAGATTAAAAAAACCCCAAAAATCAGCTAAGTGGGGCCATGTCAAATTGCTGTACTGAACACAGACACTCAGAGCTGACAATAGTGCAAAGGGCAAAGTGTTGCAACCGATTCCAGGCTAGGATAATGCCAAATAGGGAAAAGAGACCCTTAAGCTTTTGATCAAGAAGGAAATGTTGGTAGGCGTTCCATCCCGTGACCCTTCGGTGAGTCTGGTATCTGACATCTGGGGGGCAAAGGAGGGGAGCAAGACAGCATTCCTCACCAGAATGAAGAGAAACAAAATCAGCTGTTTCTTGCCTATTAAAGTAATGTCACCAGCAATGTCACTTCCTCGCTTACTATTTCGGTCATTGTCATAATTTACAGAGAGCATTTGGCCAACCTTCCTTAGAAATTTCCCAGAAAAGAAAATGCCAAAGCTACCTCGGCAAATATAACAACAAACATTCTCCTGCATTTTAATAAGGATAAGAATTAAAGACTCTTTTCTAAACCACATGACTTTCCTTTAAAAGGCAAGTGAGAGTCCAATTTACAGCTA
>JAAGNO010014628.1:139619-168774 GCA_033439905.1 Ceryle rudis
GTGTGGGCTGCCCTGGGTGACCCTGCTCTGGCAGGGGGGTTGGACTCGATGATCTCCAGAGGTCTCTTCCAACCCCTACCATCCTATGATTCTATGAATGCTTCTCACTACCTAAAGAAAAGCCATCTGAATCACAAAACCACACTCAGAAGGAAATAAGTAACTATTTTATTAGGAAATCATTGTGTCATAGCAGCTTTTTAATAAAAAAAGCTGAATTCAGTATAGATGTTTGCAATCAATGCACAGAGTTTGTCTTTATTTTTTTTCTATGTGTCTCTTCTCAGCTATGGTATCCAGAGTTTCTCTTTTGAATTTTAAAGAAATCATCTGTTTACCAGTTAAAGGACAAATTTTAACCAGCACCAGCAAGTCTGACAAAGGGACAAAAAGTCCAAAAAAACTCCTTATTTAATAAATCAATGGACACCACCGTAAAGAGAGGAGGCTGAAGCTGCCTCTTACCACCTGATCTCTTATTCCCACGTACCCTGTTAGCAGCTCTGCACGCAGTGGTGGCTATCGCTGAAATTGCCAGAACAGCAAATTGTGTGGGAAATGTCAACATCTCGGAGCCTGCATTCCCAGGAACTGAAATTTCTCAAGAACAGCAGTTCTGAAAGTGGATTTTTTTTGTTACAAATGTGTATAGAATTACAGGCTGTTACAGCATACCATAAAATATTACTAGTAGAGAAATACAGGAAAAAATAGAGAGAGAAAATAATTAAAAAGGAATAATTTGTTAAACCTGTTTATTTTAAAAATGAACTTTTCTTTTTCAGAACCAAAGGTTGCTCTGCAATGAAAATTTCTCAGCTGGCTTTTCTCTTTCTGAGAAATCTTGTCAAAATGGGAATGGCACGGAGGAAAAAACTTGGCTTTACTTGAACAAAAAACCACGGATAAACGTGAAATAATACTTATTGTTTGGCTCGGTCCGAGCTGCCGGGAGACAGGCTGCTGTTTATTATGGACACACAGGGACCTGCAGAGCCCTGATCCCAAGTCCCCCTGCACACCCAGCCCTTTTCCAGCCACACAGAGCATCTTAAACCAGCCAATATCCTCCCGCTTTCATTTTACACATGTCTAACTTAATACGTGATTACACCGGGGTTTAAACTAACGACTTGTGGACCCAGAAGAGCTTCAATGGTGACTGGCAAGTGTCCAGGCAGAAAACATGGAAACAGAGGACTCCTAAACCTGTGACAGCGGGCGCATGTGTTGTGGAAATGCTCCCACCTCTCCCGCTCCCATCTGCTCAGGATCTCATCACAAAGACTGTCGTTATAATAACTTTATTATGGACCTTCTGGGGAAAGCGAGCTCTCAGCAAGGGTTTTGCTACAGCAGACAGGAAACTCGTTTGCTCCCTGCTAGAGTAAAGCCCTTTATAATTAATGCTGGGTAAATAAAGCGCTCATCTGTAAACACTTTTAATTAGAAATTGGTTAAAGCTAAACCCCCGTGACCACATTGGCCGGGGGGATTAGACCCACATCAAGCTTTGCCCGATCAGCAAATAAGAAGCCCTTTAGTGTCCTCAGTTCCTGTGCTGTGGGACCTCTTTCAGCTCCTATCACACGTCACTGCGCTGCTCCAGCCTACTCTCCGGGCTCAATACTGGATCAATATTTGTCTGTACTTTCTGAGCGAAAAGCCTCCTTGACACAGGCAGCATCTGTGTTTGAACAGTTACTTGCTAACACATAGCAGACTTGCACCAAAGAGATGTGAAGCCCAGCAGGTCAAGCCAGAGTGAGGGTGGCTGAGCAGCGGTGACGTGGGTGTTTGCTCCGCGCGCAGCCCGCAGGATCGCTGCTGCCTGCTCCAGGGCAGAGGAGACAGCTCAGAAAAACAGGTACATGGACAGGAAAAAAAAAACCAACAAACTAAAAAAACCCCTAAGCACCTATATTGCCATTTTCTATCCCTGTAGATGATCCGGGCCTGGTGTACTGAAAGTTTTCTAGCGGTGTGCTGAATAACATGCTAGCAGATTTCAGGGAGAAGGGACTGTCTCTTCTGACTGCGGCCACATCACAGAATGTTAGGGGTTGGAAGGGACCTCTGAAGATCATTGAGTCCAACCCCCCTGCCAGAGCAGGACAGAACTAGAGCAGATCACACAGAAATGCATCCAGACAGGTCTTGAAAGTCTCCAGAGGAGACTCCACAACCTCTCTGGGGAGTCTATTCAAATGCTCTACAACTCTTGCAGTAAAGAAGTTCTTCGTCATGTTGAGGTGGAACTTGCTGTGCTTGAGCTTGAATCCATTGCCCCTCATCCTGTCACAGAGCACAAGTGAAAAGAGGTCGTCCCTGCCTTCTTGACCCCCCGCCCTCATGTACTTATAGACATTAATTAGATCCCCTCTCAGTCCTCTCCTCTCCAGACTAAAAAGCCCCATGTTTCAGCCTTTCCTCGTAGGACAGGTGTTCCAGCCCCTTCATCGTCCTCGTAGCCTCTGTTGGACTCTCTCCAGTAGATGTCTGTCTCTCTTGAACTGGAGAGCCCAGAACTGGATGCAATAGTCCAGGTGAGGTCTCACTAGGGCAAACCTCGCACAGCCTGTGGTGTCACCTGCGACAAGAGCTGCAGCATGCAGGGACGAGGGAAGTGCTTCCAGCAGAGATGGTTCTTGCTCTGATCAGACGGTGCCAGCCTGACAAAATGTGTGCATTGCACTGGTTTGTCTCCGTTACGGAAAAGAAACAAGTGGGGTCTGCTGGAGGTGGCACTGGAGGCACAAACCTACCCTCCCCAAGACAGCCAGCACAGCACTGACCCACAGGAACGTGCCCTCTCCTCTTCACTTACAGGAACACTGATTGCCCTGGCTGCACCCTCTGCTCTCCATGCTCTGCCCCCAGCCCAAAGTCATTCCTCATGGAGGAAAACTCACATCCACAATAATAAAGATTCAGCTGTATTGCTGCTGATCTCTACGTGACAGCTGGACTGTCAAGTGTAAGTCAACAACAAGCTTTATATCCTCCTGTTGCCTCTGCTGCCCAGGGCCCAACAACGGTTTGAACCACAGGAGAGCCAAGAGGTCCTGACTGCCACAAAATGCAAGGCCCCAGCACGACGTGAGTGAACATGAGCAGGAGTAACACCCATGTGTGACTTTTAGAGATGGGGAAATTGAGGCACAGGAGGTCACGGTGATGTGGCCATGCCTGGCCAGCATCACCTACCACTTCTGCTCAGGCCCAGCCCAGTGCTGCCCTGGGTAGTGCTCTCCCACACCTCCCACTTCTTTATTCAACCTTGGTAGCCTCTTTTGAAAAAAAAGGAAGAACTTTTTTGAGCCTAAGATGGGAAACACCTGCTCTTTCCCTGAAGGCCCACTGGCACAGCTGGTCACTGGGAAGCAGGACATCAGGGTGCAGGACATCAGCACTCCTGGACAAAAGCATGGCCAGGGCACACCATGCTGGAGAGGTGACCTCACCCACTGGATAATTCCTGGCCCGTGACTCCTCAAGCCTGTTTGGTTTTATTTTTCTGTTCCCAGCTTTCTCATGGACTCTGTGAACGTTAATTTGACTTCCCTTTTCCCCTTCCACGCTTTCTTTCTGTGATGGCAGTTTAAGTCCAGTCCCCGGTGGGCAGGGCTGGTCGCAGTGTCTCTGCTCTCTTACTCTCTTCCAGCTGCAGCTGCTCCAGCCTGGAGATGACCTCTTGCAGATGCACAGCCACGCTGCTGAGATGGTGCTGGCCAAGCCCACTGCTCTCCACACATGCAGCGCTAGCACGCATCCACTGCTTGAAAGATAACACAGCTCGCTCGGACTGAGATGAACTCAGATGCTCATGGGAGCAGGTACAGGGGTTGTAACTTCGAAGTTGGCCCTGCTCTCACTGATGGATTGGACTAGAGATGTCTGGAGATGCCTTCCAAGCTGAACTGTGCTGTGATGCTGAGGGGATTTCCACCTTTCTCTTACACATGGATTATCTCCAGCCAGCCTGGCTGCAGCCCGAGCGGGACTCAAACTCAAGCCTTTCCTGTGTTGGGAGCTGACAAGCAGCTCTCTCCCTCGTAACTATACACTTCAGAGAGACAAGCTGCTCCAAGGAAAGTCTGTCCTGAAATAACTTCTATCTTGCCATCATCATCACCTGTATTTTTGCTTTCTCTCACATCCAGCTGGAAGCAAGGTCCAGCTCTAGCAAAAGCCAGAGTTGTTAATGATGCCTTAGAACAGAAAGCCAAAGCTACTCTATAGATCCCCAGCTGGCTTCTGATCAGAAGGCACTTGGTGGCAGCACATCAAATACACCCACGTGCAGTATAGTTGTCTGGACAGACAGCCTTCCCACCCAGTGATCCGTTAGGAGTCGGGAAGTGGTGTTGGCTATGGGTATCTTGTGGGATAGAAAGATTTTTGGAGACATGGAACATGCCAGTCTTCTACCAGATACCCCACTGCAGCTCCTAAGAAACGGTTGCAAGACAAGAAATTGCAAGACTGGCTACGAGTGCAAAAGGAGCCTGAAATGTCAATCCCGCTCCACTCCTCAGCAACACTGAGGTTGGATCTCCCCCTGGGTCTAAGACTTGTCTTTGGAACAACTAAACTTCCTGGAGCATTAGCTTCAGACATTCCCCAAATCAGCCTAACATCACCTGTCCTCCCCAAGTGGCCTGAATGTAAATGGGTATGTGTGACATGTGGCAGCTGGAGCGACCGTCATCTGGGAGGTGGAGCCCACCGCCACATGTAGGACCAATAGTCCATCCAGGCAAGATGCCCCCAGCTTCTTATGGAGCTCCAGTAATGCAGGATCGGGCTCTTCATTTGGAAATGCCCTAAAGCAACCTCTAAGTGGAGGCGGCAGTACGGACATGACTTTCTCCAGGGATGGCTTCAAGTCCTCCTCCCAGCCAGAAGTGAGATTTGAGGTTTTAATGGACAACCACCCATTACTGCAGTAAAGGGAAGGATAAGTCACTGGAATGCTTGTGGTTTCTGCACTCCTCTCTCCCAGCAGGAAGTATTTTAATTTTTATTTCATAAACTACCCTCCGATGAAGAAAGGCAACAGAGAAATGTTCACATGGACAAGAGCCCCGCTCCAAAGGCTTTCAGTCCCTTAATTTATGACATTCTCTCCAGATGTGGTATTAATATGGCCATTATTAGTTCTTTTTAAAATCTTTTTGTACTCCCGGTTCAGTAAAGTAATTGAGAGCCGTCCCCCCCAGGCCTGCTGGTGAACAAAAGGGAACGGTGCCCATCTGGATTACCTAAACCCAGCAAGAAAGCTTTGATTTAATACCCCAGGCCTGAAGCTCCCAGCCGCCACTCTGCTGCCCTGGGATACGGTGTCATCGCTGCTCCCTGCTAGAGGGATCAGGGGCTTAACAGGATTTAGGGTGGAAAATCCAAGCTCAGCCCGAGGTGTCTGCAACACAGGACTTAGAAGAGGAAGGGGCAGAGCGCCAGGTTTCTTCTTTCCCTCCTCTCTTATCTGGGACCTACCTCACTTCTCTTGCCCAGGTGTGGGAGGGGAGGAGGTAGCATTATGGTGTCTGTTATTAGTGTCACTATTATCCTAATTGCATAATTAGATATCGCTTAAACGATAATAATACCTTTAATAGCAATTATGGGAAAAAAAATATTAGTCTGCTTGCTATAGAAAGCAGGAGCCTGGATGCAGTGATGGAGGAGATGTGTGCCAGTCCTGTGTGCCACAGTCCTGCCCCAGGAAGGTGAACCGTGGAAAAGGAGCTAAATGGGTGGAAAAGGACAATGTGGCCAATGACAGTCAGAACTGAGCACCTTCAAGGACCAAGCCTGTGAAGGAAGGAAGGAAGGAAGGAAGGAAGGAAGGAAGGAAGGAAGGAAGGAAGGAAGGAAGGATTAACCCTTCATCTCCCATCCTTGGTTCCTAAGAACAGAAGAAACCACCCCATTTACATGGGAGTAAATTTGGAGGGGAGAAGCTGTTCCTTTTCCTACTCAATATTCCTCGTGTGTCTTGTACAAGGAGCAAAGATTGCACAGAGCACACCCAACATCCATTTTTTCCCTGAAGTGCTGGCTTCAGCGTTCACCCAAAGGCAAAATCTAATGCTTTTGATCTGACCGTATTTTCACAGCTCTGCAAATACACAAGGGTGCTGTGTATTTAATGACCATGAAAGCCACACAAGTTCACAGGATTATTCCCAGGCAAACCTCCCTTATAAAACAGACGTTCAGGATGTCAGGCTTCCTTCCCAAAGACACAGAGCAGAGGTTCGGGTGGTAGACAGCTGAAGCTTTAAGACCTCTGCTGGTAACACTTTCAAAATTCAGTGACTGGCCTGTGTTGCAGAATCCTGTTCCCTCTTGTGTTATTCAAAGCAGAAACTCAACGCGCATCTGACAGGCACCAAAGTCACGGCCAGATTCTTCAGAGGAGCAATCACAGGAGTGATTCTGGATGATGCCATTGCAGATGGTATGACTCAAGGGCTACACAGGCTAACTAACGCTGGGGGGGAAATGTCTCAGGCCTGCATTCTTCACGAAACGTGCAGCTAATCTGAATGGCCAGGGAGTTACTGTCTTGTGTATTTAACATCAGGAAATAAATCCAAGGAGCTGATATCTTCTTGAGAAAGCACATTTTTGACCACAGTCGGTGCATTAGGCTGGATGATCAGCATGGCCCCTCTCGCAACTGAAATGACTGTGTTTTCCTTCTCGTCTTTCACGGGGCTGAGAGGAAGGGGGCTATTTGCACTTACTCTAACATACTCTGTCTTAATCCTGGCTCTGCTTGCAGGGAATGGATATAACAAACTCTTCTGTCTCAGGACTTCAGATGTCTTCAGGATCAGGAAGGATTTCCTCCCCCATACGCATGCACACAATTGTCTAGAGGTTATTTTTGCTCTGGATTTTCTGCAGATGCATGAGAAGCTGTAACAGTGGAAGAGGAGAGTTTGAGCAGCCTAGATCAGCGCTGCAGGCTGGGTATTAAAAATTGATGCCTGACGGGTATGAACAGTTCAAGTGTTCCTATCTTCTGCTGTTGTGGAAGCCATCATCATGACGTCTGCTGGCAGCCGCTAGTTTAGTCTCCTGGGATCTGCAGAGACATCTTTAGGTCTAATAAGGAATCACAGAAAATAAGCCAGTTCTTGGCAGATACCTGCCACATCTCCCCTCAGAAACATTCCGTGGTGGAAGCTCAACATCTTGCCCAATCTATTCCCCTTCTCATGACAGAAATGACCTCACCGAGGTCAAACCCGACTCTTCTTGGCTGTACCTAAAGCCTGGTATTTCAAGTCTTGTAAAAATGGCAATGATTTGCCTCGTCTTTTTTTTTTTTTTTTCCTCTGCTTTTTTTTTTTTAGAGACTTCCATATCTGAAAATGGATATACTAAGAAAGAGGTTTATCTGGGCAAAATGGTCCAAGAAGCAATTGCTGTCTTCGCCTTCTCTGTGCCTCCCTCTTCAGCTCAGACCATGAACTAGAGGCTTGAAGGAGCTCATCTGCACACCACACCTACATGCCTCCATCTCCCCTCACGGTATACTGCTCCTGACCTGAAGTATTTCTTGGTTTTCCCAAATTCCCATCTTCTTTTGTGCTTTGCTCCCTGGCCAGACCTGTGCTGCACTATTACAGGAATAGTATGATGAGCTGCCAAGAGCAGTAACATGGGACTCATAAACTTTCCCTCTCAGCCAGGAATAATACCCCAGGACTAGGAGCCCACTTGAACTGCAGACAGGAGGAGGGAAGGAATGGGGAACCTATTCGCTTGTGTCGCTGTTTAAATAAAACCGTGTTCTCCCAGCTCTATCCGCACACTGCTTGGCAAGCATGGGAATAGTAACCGACTGTGTTGGAAACGCTGACGGCACGACCCTGCAAGACATTCCTGAGCATGTGAAGCGTGCAAGACAGGGATCTGGAAATGTGTATGTGTGTCTGCATGTGAAGAGGTGCCCTTTGGGAACGTTTGTGAAGATACAAGCACAGCTTTGGATTCCCTCCCATTTCCTTTTGAGAACAGCTCAAGGTGAAAGGGGTGGATCGGCAGCATCCAGAGAGCAAAAGAGGTTCATGCCTCTCTTCGAGTCTTATGGTATTTCCATCTTGCCTTCCCTGTTTGTGTTCACTTCTCTCCTTTGCCTCTCCCCCTCTCCAGGATGCAGCATTTTGAAGGCTCCGTTCCAGCTGGAACAATGTTCATCAGAGCTCTGTGGTTTCTCAACCAGGCAGAAGCCAGGTCCGAGAGGACTTAGGGCTTTCCTCTAAGCCATTACCAAAGTGTTAATATTACCACCCAGAAACTCTTAGATCCACTTTTTGCTGCTGGATGCTCATTAGGCCTGTAACCTTGTCTCCTTGGGGAAACAATGGCTTCACACCAGCACACCAGCTGGCTGCCCCATTAAGTTCATGTTCCTTGTACTCTCTCCCCAGAGGAGAAGATGGAGGGCATCACCATCTTGCTCAGGCACTTTAATGTATCAACATTTCATGGTGGTCATGAGAGCAGGCAATCTGCAGGATCATTATTATTCCACAGAGGGAGGCACGTGGAAATAGAGAACCATATAAATATATACAAATAAATATCTACACACTCAAACCCCAATTCTCAAGTGTCCCAGAGTCTTGGTATTCCTTTCAAAAGATTTATTTCACCCGTGAAATTCCTGAAAGCTTGTGTTCTTGTAAAGCTGTAATACAGACTGTCGAGTCCTTTCTACATGATTAAGGAAAGGAAATCTGCCAGTGTCATCTGAGGGCAGTCATTAGAGGCAGACAGAACCTCCTGAGTCCATCTGGCTCTGTCCAAGAGGAGAAGCCTCTGCTGCGGCTGATGGTATAATGATGCTCCTCCCAGACACGGCACAACCTGTCAGGACACAAAGCTGGGAGAGGAAGAGGCACGTCTCCTCTCTTGCAATAAACCAAGCAAATCTCACCATGCCACCCCTAAGGAAAGTACCAATATAAGAAGCTTCAGTAGTTTTCAATCAGAGATCTCAATTGACTGAGCAAAAGAAGTGAAAGACCATCAGGCTTTATATTAGGTGGGGAAACTGAGGCAGAAATTTGCACAAAACTTCACAGAAGAAAGTACAAGCAACAGGGAATCCTTCGCGGTCCAGGAAATCTGTGCACTGGGACACACGCTGAATAATTCATCTACCACCCATGCAAACCCCTCTGGGCTGCTCTCATTAAAATGGCTATTTTTTTTTTGTGAGACAGAAAGCTGGGCTTGGCTCTTTTGCCTATGACTAGGGTAAAGGCAGCTGGGGTTTTACTTCTGGCTCTGCCACACATTTCCTGTGTGACCTACTCTTGGCAGAGCCAAGAAGAAAAAGTAATCAGTGCCAATCACGCAGGCTTAGTTTCATGAGGGAGGAAAACAAAGTGGTAAGCACGACAATACTCTGTAGTGGAAAAGCCTCATAGAGACCTGCTCTCAACTGCAGCAGGATTTGGCCCAGCAGGGTTGTTATCCTGCTTCCAGCTGTTGCTGCTTCAAGATGCTACAGGAGAAGGTGTCAAAGCCTCAGTCTGCTACGAGCAGTGTGATTTCTGCCTGATCTCAACTGTCGTGAGCACAGGAACTGATGGCCCATGTGATTTTATTTTCACTACTGTAACTGCAGATGGTATTTGCCTTGCTAAAAAATAACTGACCACAATACGAGAGATCACAGAATAGTTTCAGCTGGAAGAGACCATCATCTTATTCCCAGCCTTATCAAAACCACTAAACCATGCGTTGAAAGCCAAAGGTTAGCATGGCTAGACTGTGTCAAACTCAATTACCTGGGACAGAAAAAAACTATTGCTACAGGAAGAAAAGGTGAATTGCTCATGAAAGCGATGGGTAGAGGTCTTCTTCAGCTCTCTCTCCGTTCTTTCCTTTTGGGTTCCACCACTTTCAGGTGGTGGGTGTAATTTGACTAGCAGCTGCTGGGAAAGCCAACCTAGGCTGCTCAGAGACGCTTCAGGATGAAGTTGTCAAGTATTTTTTACTGTTGGGAGTGGTCTGACCTATCTGTTGCAGATGAAGCCTCCAGCTCAGGAAGTTCTCAAAATGCCTGTCTGCCCCAAACTGCCCAGAAGCATGTGGGGAAAGGTCACTGCACTTACATGCTGAATATTTACCACCAGCTCCTGTCTGATCTGACCCAGTTCTTATGGACCTAACACCATGATAGTGGCAACACAGCCGCTTCTGAGAAGCAGCTCTGGATTCATCAGACACAGTTTGCTCAAAGGGCAGAGTGGGTCCAGGATGGGCCCATGGCTGGAGAAGACGTGAGGCTGAATAATGAATATGTGTGATGGAGCACTTGTGTTTGGTGGCAAACAGTTTCACTTGCTTCTCTCCTGGAACCTCGGAAGGGCGCCCTGAGACACAGAAATACAGCAGAAAAACCATCACAGTCACTGGTACAGGCTGCTCATTGCTCCCAAACTGATTCTCAGGGTGATGAATGCTAAAAGAGGAGAAAAGGGAGTGTTTCAGGACCTGACCAAGGAAATGAAGGAATTAAAGGGGGATGAAAACCTCAGATAGGAAAACACACTCTAAGCAAACTTTAGAGGTTTATATAATGCACTACCTAAGCCAAATTCAGCTTGGGCTGGTTCACTGCCATTGAGGATTTGTAAGGGCCAATAACAGTGCCTGTAATCAATCCATCTCACCATAAAATTCGTCCCAAATGCTGCAAAGTACCTTGTGTCGTTCCTGTGAGTTCCCTTATCTGTCACTTCATCATTCCCCTGCTCACAGAGGAATAGGGCTCCCCTTCAAATCCACTAGCCATGTGGTGAGGGTGCCTGGGCTGCATCTGCGCCGTGGCACTGCTGTATGTATTGGCTGACGTGGAGCGACTGTATTTCTGTTTCTTCAGCTATATGAACCATACCCAGAATCAAATGCTCCATCAAAATCCTAAATTCACTTCGAACCATTAGGAAATTTTTTTCCTGGCCTTGTTAGTGGTGGCCTTGTTTCAACCCAAAAAGCAGATTTTGGATTGAAACAAAGACGGCACTTATGCAACTTCAGCATTGTGGGGAGCATTCCTCAGCAAATACCATCTCTTTTCTTTCCTATTTTGTTGGGTTTTTTTTGTTTCAAACGTGTCTTTCTCCTTCATTCTCCCTTCACACAGCAGAGACTCACAAGGTCTGCAGAGATGTAGCACGCTGGAAACCGCTGCAGCCCTCCTGGTTACAAAACAACAATAACAATACAAACAAAATATAATAAGATAAACCCTGGAATGGATGTGGCTAACCAGCCGTTGAAACCTGAGGTTGTGCTTGACTGAACCACGATAGGAAAAAGACCCCCAGCTACTGAGCACGCTAAACAGCTCCATATCCACCCTGTCTTTCTCCAGCATCCTCAGCCCACAGCCCCATTCACAAAACCCAAGGAGCAGCTCACTACCCCAGGGGCTGTTTGCTTTCATTGGGGTTTAATTTTTGCTTGTAAAGTCCTAGCCCAGAGTGTTAAGAGGTTCTCTGCAGTGCTGTGGTTACTTGGTTACTCCCCTCACAGCCATCTGTGGATGGAGCAACACTTTTCCAGCCTGTGTGCTCACACGTGCACACGCAGATGGTCAGCACGCTCCATTCCTGGCTGCAGACGATGTCTGCAAGCCCCAGCTCTGGGTGATGTTCATATACAACTGGTTTCAACCCGAAAGAAAAGTCTGTCTGAATGCCTAAAGGATGCAATGGGTATGGGACAGGCAGTCACAGAATCACAGAATGGCTGGGGTTGGAAGGGACCTCGAAAGATCACCTAGTCCAACCCCCCTGCCAGAGCAGGGTCACCTCGATCAGGACACACAGGAACAGATTTGGGTGGGGTGGACATCCTATCAGTGGACGTCCCTGAGCAGAGCCTGGCTCCATCCTCCTCACACTCACCCTTGACATATTTATAAACATGAATGTGGTCACCCCTCAGTGAAGAGATGAAGAGACCCAGCTCCCTCAGCCTTTCCTCAGCAGGGAGATGTTCCACTCCCTCCATCATCCCTGTGGCTCTGCACTGGACTCTTTGGAGCAGTTCCCTGTCCTCCCTGAACTGAGAGGCTCAGAACTGGACACAATATTCCAGATGTGGCCTCAGCAGGGCAGAGTAGAGGAGGAAGAGAACCTCTCTCGGCCTACTGACCACAGCCCTTCTAATCCACCCCAGGATGCCATTGGCCTTCCTGGCCACAAAGGCCCATTGCTGGCTCCTGGTCACGCTGCTGCCCACCAGGACCCCCAGGTCCCTTTCCCCTGCGCTGCTCTCCAACAGCTCAGTCCCCAACCTATACTGGTACGTGGGGTTGTTCATTCCCAGATACCAGACTCTACACTTGCCCTTATATTTCATTACATTTCTCCCCACCCAACTCGCCAACCTGTCTAGGTTCAAACCTCCTGTTCATTTGGATGTGTGGCAAGGATCTCTCAGGTGGAGGATGGCTTAGGGCTTTATTAGTCACTGATGTGTCCAAGAACAACATCTGGCTCCATCAGCAGCCATGCCACCTGCATGACACCATCCCAGCACCACACGTTTCTCCATTTCATTTGGGTTTCATGAGCTTTTGCACTATTTCCATTGTCTGTGAACATCTGCAGTTCTCCTGGGGAGCCTTCAGCACTCCAGACTTCCCTGGCTTTAACATTTATTACCAAGGACAGCAAAATACTGATTCTGCCACAGTGATGAGATTCATCTTGAGGCTCAGAGCAATTCCCACCAGCAGACAAGAAACCCTCTCAGAACCTGTCAGTGCTCCAGCCGAGCACACCTTCATCAAGTCCATCTTCCCACACAAGGGCCTGCAGCTCCCACGGTGGCTTCTTTCAGGAACAGATCTCAAATCATACCCATTATGAACCATATCATTGTATACTGGGATAAAAACTACAGCAGCAGCCTCCCCCTCTCTACCCAAGATGGATTTCATTAGAGTCCTTCTGCTGGCCACAAGTCTTGCAAGTCCCTCTGAATTACATAAGAGAGATGTCTCAACACACAGTAAGTGAAAGTGAATCAGATCTGGAGAGAAAAATGCATTCTTCAAGAGTGTAATAAAACATATATTGACCAGGGACTTCATTTATACGAAGAACTATTGTGCCTTGGGTTGGAAGTCTTGTAAACCCTTTCTCCAGCCTACAGGGCATTGCTTACATATCCTAAACCTCAGCGCCCCTCAACAGCAGCGTGTGCACGTTGTAACCATGTAAATAACCGTGTGCATAACCACACACGGAATGTAGCTTAGATACTTAAACATAGTCTTAGAAGTCCTTAGAACAATAGGTTGAACCAGATGGTGGTGTAGTCCCGCAGGAGAACCTAATGCAGTAATGCAGAACTTCTGGCAGAAGCAGCACAGTTCTAAGAGAAGGATAAATCTCAATTTAGGCATGATGCCTAGGCATTAACTTTCCTTTCTTAAGTGAATAGTTTAAGTAATATTTATTTTGTGAGGTAATCTTCTTGTTTCCTCTCACAAATCGAAATCTAGGACTGCTATTATCATTACATTCTCTTGGGCTGCCTTCTCTAGTGTGTCGTCCTCCTCCATTCAGAGGCCCTGAACCTGGTGGTGGCCTGCATAGCACTATAATCACCCATAAAATTTGCACTGTTTGGCCTTGCAGAGGCTGAAGTTGTCCCTTCCAACCAGACATGGATTTGTCATTGTCTTGTTAACTCCTGTTGAGAGCTTGTGAGAAGAAACTCACAGAATCACAGAATGGTAGGAGCTGGAAGGGACCTCTGGAGATCATCGAGTCCAACCCCCCTGCCAGTGCAGGGTCACCTACATCAGGTCACACAGGAACATGTCCAGGTGGGGTTTGAATGTCTCTAGAGCAGAAGACTCCACAACCTCCCTGGGCTGCCTGTTCCAGGCTCTGTCACCCTCACCATGAAAAAGAAGGGCTCAAGACCCTTTCCACCCAGCTCCAGACAGCAGAAAAGCTCAGGAACGTTTCCTTCTGCATCAGGTCAGGCAGTCATACCTTCAGCTTATTTACACCTTTCCTTTGATCACTTGTACGAGGGAAAGACCCCAGCTTGCACCCCCTGAGCTGCAATGAGGGTGCACAATGTATAGATACTATGGCTGGTTTCCACTGCATAGTTTCTGAGCTATTCAGAGATACACAGATTTTACTAAACCCTTTTTTTTTTTCCTATCATCTGCTCAAATCTACTCAGTTAGTTTTGTCATTCTAAGGAAAAAGTACAAGTAACATGTTGCGAGATGTCTTCACAGATGCAATCTCTTGATCTCAGCTTTATATAGTTTCTAGTAACTCAGAATCAATTTTGTGCTTCTACGTCTGCCGTCTAGAAATTTGAGAAACTGTGAAGATGACCTGTGTTGTATGGCTCCATCTAAGTGACTTCTATTTAAACTGTTAGCACACAGAAAATTTAAATAAATTTAGGACATTCAGTGAAAAGTTTCAGTGGAAAAAAGTAAAATTCCTTGAAACATTTTACTACAAAAGTTTCAGAATAAATTATTACACATTTTTCTTTCTCAGACTGACACATCTTAGTAACGTGTCGAATTTTCAAACAACTCTACAATTGTTTTAGTCAGAAGTCAAGGAAAATCTTGCGTTCCAAAAATCATGTTTGAATTAAAGCTGTTCTTGGTTAATTGCACCCAGGATATGAAAAAACTTCTCTTTGGATTCACCCCCAAACTGTTTGATTTTAAGCACTGGTAGCTTAAAAGAAATGACAACGAGAAATGATTTGCCTTAGTTCCAGCTAATTCAGCAATACTAAAAAGCCCAAATTCTAGTTCTAAATTAGGATTAATACTGAATTTCTCCAAAACTTCAAAGATAAAAAAAAAAAACCAACCCAAACCAAAAAAACCCCAAACATTCTGCACTGCAAATGTAAAGAATTTCCCAGAAAGAAAGCCACCCTTTCTGAAATCAAGCATTTTATCTGCCATCACCTCGGTCTGTGCAGCTAGCTAGCCTCAGAGGTGCTTAGAGAATCTCAGCATCTGCTTAACAATCAAAAAACTAAAGTAAATGAAAAGAACACCGTTTTTTTTTCCCTCTCATGTCTATCTGTAGCCAGGCTCCGGGATCAGTTGCATGGCCTTGAAGGCTTTTATTGCTAATACTAATCACAGCAAATGCCAGTGGACCACAGACTACTAAGGGACATGGTACAATGAAGGTGTTGCACCTATGTTAAAATTGCTAAATCTTTTCCCTGAAATATTTTATTAAGCCTATCCTGTGACATAGTTGGTGAGGTACTCATATAACATGTGACAAGCCTATCAAGCGCAAGTACAGCAAGTTCCACCTCAACATGAGGCAGAACTTCTCTCCTGTAAGAGTTGTAGAGCACTGGAACAGACTCCCCTAAGAGGTTGTGGAGTCCCCTTCTCTGGAGACTTTCAAGACCTGTCTGGATGCATTCTGCGTGACCTGCTCTACTTCTGTCCTGCTCTGGCAGGGGGGTTGCACTCAGTGATCTTTGGAGGTCCCTTCCAACCCCGACCATTCTGTGATTCTGTGAAGTGTTTTAGACAACAAGACGTTTTCTAGTGATGGATGCCCTACCAAGGACGGCTGAGGGGATTGCTGGGATGCGGTAACGCTGCGGTCTCACCAAGCTCACTCTCTGAGGACTGCAGTGTTACTTTCCTGGGTCTCAGTGATCCTTTGCACAGACTTAAACCGGTCAAACTGAACTCCGTGAAGTCCTCTTCTGGTGCAGCTCAGTGCTACGGCATGTGCTCAGGAAAATTAATGCCTTGCTCTTTGATACACAGCTACTGGGAGGTATTTCAGCACTGGTAAGGTTTGGAAACACATGTGCCCTAATAGATTCTCCGCAGCCCTGCACAGCAGCCACAAAGCTGCTGAATTTCACATCGTGTTATTTGCAAACATGGAAAAACGGTCTCCTGCCAACCTTCCCGGTGTTCCCGGTACAACACGGCTGATTTTCACTTACGGCATCGCAGCCTGCTGGCAATAATCAACAGCCCTGCCACAGCGCAAGGGAACACTTGTGGAAATGTTTGGTCCTGCTCTGGCAGGGGGGTTGGACTCCATGATCTCCTGAGGCCCCTTCCAACCCCTCCCATTCTCTGATTCTGTGATTCTGTGAAATGTGCCCTAGGTCCCCAGGCTTTGCTGAACCGAACCGAGAGGCCGTCCTGGCCTTCCAGACATGGTATTGTCATAACTCCCCTCCCAGCAGCAAACTGTGCCTGGACTCACTCCAGCCCTGCAGACCCTTAGCTCATTCTTTGCTGCTTAAAGCATCTAAATCCATTGCAAATCCTTAACCAAAATTAATTGTAGGTTTCCAGTTCTTAAGTCCTTGGAAGCTCCAGACTGTCCCACACCTTTTCCCAGTGCTATATTGAAACATGTAATAAACTAAACACATCTATGCAGAAAGAAACTGGAGAAAGGAAAGTTCACAATGCAGTCAAACTCCATGATGTCTTTTATTTTGCCTGTTCGGATCACTTTCCCAGTATTTCCAGAACAGGCTGCCCAGGGAAGTGGTGGAGTCACCACTCCTGGAGGGATTTAAAAGACATACAGATGTGGTGCTGAGGGACACGGTTTAGTGGTGACCTGGCAGTGCTGGGTTAACAGTTGGACTCGATAATCTTAAAGGTCTCTTCCAACCCGAATGATTCTACGACTCCATGATTCTATTGCATATACCAGTAACTCCCAGTGACTCCTGTAGAGATGGAATTGATTCCCAGCATTTGAGAAGAAGGGATGTATGCCACCTCTCTGCACTTGCTCCTGGTAGTGCTCATCGCCTACCTGGGACATCCCTCAGCCACTGCTGGCACCTACTCTGGACCAAGTCTCTGCCCAGTGTCCGCAGGGCTAGCAGAAATACGGCTGGTGAGTCATCCTGACCCTTTGAATTTTCCTTCAGCTCTCTACTGGAAGTACAAAGGTCTTTAAAAGCAAATCAAGGATTAGGGGCTGGGCTTTGGAAGGGGCTGGTACAGATGCCATAATCAACCTCGCACCGCGCAGTCCCATACATGGCATCTTTTCGCAGACAATCTAGGAACATTTAACAAGCTCTGTCTTCAGTCTGTCTCTGACTGCAAGTGTGACTCATAATGCCTATGCACACTTCGGGTTTTGTTTAGGCCCTTAACATCTGCTTGCTCAAAAATAGCTTTGGCACAGGCTTCCTCAACAGCAAATCTACTTACACTTAAGACAACATGTTGTTTGTTGTGATGGTGCATTACAAGTATAATTCAGAAATATTTGCAGGGGGAAAAAAAGGAAAAAAAAAAAAAAGAATGATTTAGGTCTGGGTTTCTGGCATCCAGTCTCTCTCCCTTATTTTTTTTAACCACAGGATTTTTCTAAGCAGGTTTATCTTGATGGAAAATGGTACATATATACACACACATATATACACACACCTATATAGACACACACACATATATACACACATACAGAGCCTGCACATTGCAGACGTGTAAGAATAGTTAATAACTGCAGCATCTTTTTGAGCAGATTTTTTTTCCTTTAACCCCTGCACAAAAAGAAAACATCAGCAAACAAAGAGAGTTAACATCAAGGAGTGAAACAAGAAAGGCCAGACAAACTCTGCAGTAATTTTCTTTTGACATTTATGCTTTAATAGATTCCAGAGCCTCGTAATTTCTGGGCAGTCTGAAATGGCCATTTGACAGATTTTCACCCTGATGAAAAAGTCATATACTTCAGAGAAAAAATGCAAAATAAAAACAAACAACCTTCCCCACACACAAAAGAGTGCCCCTGAAGCATACAAAATAAAGGCTGAATACACCAAATCCAATTCACAACCACCTACAGCTCTCCCCAGGCTACAGGCTTGGTAGGTGAAGAGGAAAATCTGGGCAGGAGATTGGATCTTCTGTTCTTAAAAGCATTAATTCCCTGACTCGCTGTGGCTTGGAGGTGAGGGGCTCTGTAGCTGCCCAGACACCACCTCCATGCCAGTACAGGTGCAAAGCCATCAGCTGGTTCATGCTGGACCCACAGCAACGGCACACTGCAGCATGCAGGCAGCACCAAGGGGAGGTGGCACCTGCAGAAGGCATTCATTCCCACACACGAGGGCAGGCAGAAGCTTTGGTGCTTTGCGGACATATGCCAAGACTCATCTTATACTCACATACTCACACTCTACTCATGCATTAGGTTATGCTGCCCTGCTAGCGGCCAGAGAATCCTCCTGTCCGCGTAAATCAGCGCTGACCAGCTCCTAACTGGAGAGGTGTTGAGCCCCAGAGCTGGGAAGGGGAGGTTTCCAAGCTCTCAGGCTTTCAGGTCAAAACTCAGCTTCCTCCTGCTGAAGGCAGGATCGTCTCTACAGAAACCAGAAACGCTGCCAATCCTCTCAAGAGAGTTTCACTCTGAATCTCCATCCATTTCTGTCCCAGTGAATTGCTGACAGCCTGCTCGGTGACTAGAATGACTTCTTAATGAGCATAAATCTCCCCATTTTGGCCTTCTTCCCCCCTCCCTTACTCCACGCTCCCCTTGGCAGAGCGGCTCGGCAACGAGAGTGGCACAGAGAAATGCAAAGGCACAACTGACTTTTAATCCCTTCAGCACCAGCCGGCGCTTGTGCCCGTGAAACCCCCTGGAGAGGTACCAAGGCGAGCACCCGTCCCCTGCCAAACGGCTCGCAAGGATTTCTTTGGATCTCAGGCAGGCATTTTGCATTAATCCCGACTGTGCCACATCTGCACTCTGGATTAAGGGAGGCTTTTATTTTCCAGAGCTGTCAATCTGGTATTTTTCCATGCTCAATAAATTCGCTTTTTCTATAAACAAAAAAAAAAAAAAAAAAAAACAAAGAAGGAAGATGATGAACTACAAGGAGATTTAGCCCTGCAACTTCTGGCTGCTCTCCCCTTCCTAGTGAGGGCTCAAGACATGCTGCTACAGCTTCATTCAGTAAGGTCTTATGGAAATCTCATTTTGATACTAGAATGATGTTTCCAAATGTATGTTTTGCTCATTGAAGAATTCACCCTCATTTATCTCTCCTATTGGACAGAAAAGGCACAATAAATTATTCCAGCCCAAAAAGCAAATAGCCAGTGACAAAAAAAAAAATAAAAGGAGCAGATTGCCACTTGCTTTTCACTTATCTGCCTTAACATTTCAAAGTATCTTCTTATTATGTAAAATATGTCTGGCTCAGCTTTGGATGGGGGCCTACTGTGGCTGCATCTTCACAGCAACAGTAATGAGAGTTGGCAGGCAGAACTGTAGAGACTCCGGCCCTTCTTTACTTGTGATCTCACTGAAAAGATGTGAGTTTCTCCTGCCGCAAGACTTGATAACAGAATGGTATTAGGTGATCCATTCTGGTTTTCAAGAGTTGGTTAAAGCTGGAGTTGTCTTTCCTTTGCATTAAGCTGGTAACCAGGGATTCAAATTGAAAAAAAACCCAGGAAGTACTTCAAAATGTCATGAGAAGTTTGGGGATAAAAAGCTTTTTCAGGCTATTGGCCAGACAAATGGACTTGAGGAAGGTGGGGCAAGCACCACAAAAAAGCAAACCCGTGCTTTTTGTGTTGCAAATATTTTTTCAGCAAGCACAGGGGATACTCTTCATGTCAGTGCACTGGCTGACATACCCTGCGAGGGGGTATGATGTGATTTGGCAGCGTAGATGAAAAAAGACTCCAGCAGAAGGGAAATCAGGACAAGGGATTTGTAATGGAGACTGGCAGGTTCTAAGGACTCAACTTTTAATGACATAATTTTAAGGAAATTCCACACTGGCTATCATAAGATCACAGAAATGCTGGTTGGAAGCGATGTCTAAAAGTCTTCAGTCCAACCTTCCACTCATAGCAAGACTATTGCTGACAGTAGGTCAGGTCAGCCAACGCTTTGTCTAGCCAAGTCTTAAAAGCCTCTGAGGACAAAGATACCATGACGGCTTGGGTAACCAGGAGTGCTTCCAGTGCTGCTCCACCCTCCTCATGACAAATTTTTCCTTATGTCTTATTTAAACCTCCCAAGCTGTAATTTGTTATTGCTCACTGCTCACTGTTTTATCACGTGGTGTTCCTTGGAGCGTGACACTGACATCTTTGTCAGCCTTTCAAATAGCTGTAGGAGGCCATCCAATCAACACTGCACCTCCTCTTCACCGGTCTGAAACAGTCTGCATCCCTCACCCCTCTCCACAAAACACGTGCAAGGCTCTTGCATATCTTGGCTGCAAGTGCAGACGGCTCTGAGCAGCACCCCAATGTGACAGTGCTTGCGTGGGGCTCGATATGGCCACACCGATCTTCTCTTCGACCTCCCTTTCAGCCTAGCTCACTTCACGTCCCAGGTACCCTCCTACAGCAATGGGCTCCACCACTTAATGAACAACATCTTAGATGGAAAAGGCAATTCTCTTCATTTCTTTTCAGTTCAGTGTTGCTTTTCCTGAATATTTCTAGAGCTTGGAACAAGGGACTGAGCAGAGCCTTACCAACCTTCACCCCAGTATTTCACCATGGCTTCCCATGCTCGTCTAAGATAATTAGTAAAATACTTATTTAAGGTAAAGGTCTGAAACACTTGGGCTTTTTGGTTTCGCTGTTTGTTTTAATTCACTGAATCCTTTATATATTAAGCAGGAACAGCAGATTTCTCAAGACAGCAGAGGGAACGTGCCACCCTCAGTGGCTCAGCGCTGACTCAGAGGGAGAAAACCCACCTCGCAACCCCCCCCAGCCATTCCTCTGGCACCCTGGATTCTCCCTGGCAATCCCCCACGCAGGGACTGATCATGCCTGAGCTTGAGCTGGTGAGACAAGGTGAGCACAGATCCCAAGTGGTGATGGCTCTAGGCCAGGGAGCGGTCACACACGCTGGCAAAACCAACCCAAGGGATTTCAACGGAAGAGAAAACGTAGCAGAATTTGTTATTCCTTAAGAATACCACAAGTAAGAGTCTACTGCACACACAAGTCAAGGTTCCTCCTTAAAGCTGCATAATGATTTCAGGTAATGATTTTATTTAGGATTGAAATCTTTATTCTTGACTTGTCCCGTGGGTGGGAGGACAGAGCAGCAAACGAGAAAGGAGCGCAGGGCCCTGCCCCTGGCTCTCCCACTGACTACCAGAGCAAACTTCAGCAAGTTCTAACCTCCGATTCTCCTAATCCTAGCTCTTTATTTAGCAGTCTCCATGCTCTTTAGAGGACATCCCTTACCATGTACACATCCTCTGCAGTGAGTCCTGATCTCATTTCAGAACTTGATCCTGCTGCTAATCCAAGTAGTTCTCAGGATGGCAATATTTTCACCCTACTTGTAAATGCTGAAGATTTGTCCACGGCCTGTCCTCCTTCTTATGCATTTGGGACTAATTGCTTTTTGTATGAAAAGGAGAAAGTACTGAATTCATCTTTTTTTTTTTTTTTTTTTTTTTCCCCTATTATGCTTGTGATTATTCAAATTAAAGTTCTGGTTTTGATTCTCTGTGATATTCTCAATGACCTTCAAATGCCAAGTAATTCATCAGAGTCTTCCGTGCACTAAGAATACCCTAAGCTAGCTGCACAGGGATCAGCAGAGGTGAGGCTGACTTTATCTGATTTCAGCTCTGTGACAGTTAGCTGCCTCATCTCTTCAGTTTGACTCTTTCCATCGTACTGAGCCAAGAGGGGCAGGAGCATCCGGAGAAAGACGGCCAGAGGCGGAAGCCGGAGAGAGCTGAGCTGAACTGAATGTGTCCATGTCGTCCTCTGATAAAAAAAGGAGCCTAAATGAGGAGACCCCAAATCCTGAGATTGTTAACATAGGATGAGATGAGTATCACCATGTCAATCCGATTCAGAGCCTAATGAAATAAATGAGGAAATTCCTGACGAATGCCAGGGATCAGGTTCCACCCTGACTTATTAACCAGTACATGAAACTGGCCCTGGGTCTGCTCCAAAGCCCACTGGAGTCAACAGCGTCTCGCTAACCAGTGTTAACAGGCACTGGATGAGGGCTTTGCTGGCGTATCAACAGCACACTAGCGCAGTATCTTTTACATTAAACATGTCTGGGTTTGTTTGTTCCAAGCTCAAGATAGAGCGAATAAAATAACTTCACCCTTTAGGAAACAAACCCAAAGTGCCACAGCCTGAGCAGGGTCTGGCTCTTTTTTTCCTTTTCTCTTTTACCAAATAACCGCTACCAGTGCTGTGGAATGGAATTTATTTGGAAGACAACTGCTCAAAATCAAATCAATTATTCCTTCTCCCTTTACTTACGAATGCATACACTTAAAAGTAAGTCCAAGAAGTCTGGATTTCAGCGGTGGTGCCGAGCTACTGGGAAGTGGGGATTCTTTGCTGCCGTGTTGTTACACAGCAAATGGGATTTATTCCTTTACCGCTGTTTCTTTTCTTAATGTAACAGTATTTTTCTTAGGGATACATCTTTTTCTCTTCATCAACAGATAATAAAGAGAAAGCCACTGTGTTTAATGTGGCGTAGAATTGTTTGATTTAAACAATAGACTCTTCTCCCTGTTCTACACTCAGAAACCATTTATTGGGAAAATGACAGCAGCTAAGTGAGTGAGTTCTAGAAGCCATGGCTGAGCTGAAGATGAGTTGATTGGTTTTCCTACTGGCTAAAAGCAAGCGTTTAATGTCGCTTTGTTACACTGCTTCTCCAGTCCCCACGTTTATCTTACACGTGGTCTCACATGCAGAAACAAATGAGCTTTCGTAACTAAAGCAACTATGGGCTGTCGGCCGTGCTGCTTGCACGGGCTTAGCGTTAACTGGGAAGAGGGCTGTGGTGGTTCAAAACCATTTTTGGCCATCAGACCTTCCTGCTGGTAATGTGGGTAGCACAGCTCAGCATGCTGGTGGCTAGTGGGTCCTTTTTAACTGCACACATGGGCTGCTGGGCCCCTCCAAAGCAGCTGGCATCTCTCACTCTTTTGTGCACAAAGCATGACCTACCTACCAAGATTCCCGTGACTCTTAACTTTCCAGGAGTCAAATGAACCTGTCAACTAGAGCAACATAAACCTGCCGTGATCCTCCCAATCAGCAGGAACCAGGAGAGGTTCATGGTGAAGGACGGGCAACCAACAAGCTTGAGTTTGTGCAGCACCAGTCACCCACACACCATTCCTCACAGTGTCCAGCAGCAAAATGTGCAAAGAAAACTGCCACCTCCCCCCACACTAAGGGTCGTGGGGGAATTTCATGGCTCTTCCTGGTTGATCAAAGGCTCTCAGTGAGACTGACTCGGTGCCGAGTGAAGTCAATGGGAAGCCCTCCCATACACTTCAGTGGGCTGCGGATGAGACGCTATATTCATAGACTATTATTATTATAACTGATTTATATGAATGCCATGTGTGCTCAGACAATACAAAAGAGCAGAGCATTCAAAAAAATAAATAAATCTTAATTACATCTTTTCCAAGTAACATGTCACAAATTTCTGGTAATCTGAAATAGTGCTGGTCCAGATGTCTGCTCTCTCCCTCTCCTTTTGTCGGCCTCACTCCATACAATATTTGGGGTGCAAATGGAGGGAAATTGTTGTATTATTCACCATCCCTCTACACAAATGTATCTTTTTCACTTTACTTCCCTTTTCTCTCACTGCTGTTTTTTGTTTTGGTTTTTTTTTTTTTCTTTTGTGAATCACTGGAATAATTTAATAAAGACAGCAAAGAAGCCAGATGTTTCTGTTGTAAAGACAAGCTCAGTACCTGTAAGTCATGGAGGGGGCTTATTAAACATGAAGTGCCTATTCTTTAAAACGTTCCAGAGTTTTGAGTTCAATTCTCATTTCGAAATCTGCCAGAGCTCTTCAAAGATTTTGTTACTTTTCAACATCATAATGTTCCTATCAAAGCAGGAACTCATCAAATCCATTCAGTAACAAAGCTACTAATCCCAACCTTTTCTTCCAAGATTTTTTTTTTTTCCATGTAATTTCATAGCATCAGGATGTCCTGCCACAGTTTAAGAAAGCGAGCCAAAAATTCCATGGGATATAGCTTTTTCTAAGTATGCTTTACCCTGGCTTGCCAGCTACAGAAAGATCAATTGATTTCCAGCCATTGAAAAATAAAATCAAATTAAAAAAAAAAAAAAAAGAAACCAGAAACAACACATAATTCTAAAAACAGTCACCTTTTAGGGGTCTGTAAGAACTTTGCCAGACCAGCATATTCATAGAATAGCAAAAACACATGGAACTTTAGCATAATAAAGACAAATAAATAGCAGTTTCATGACAGATACTGCTGAATGGCTTGAACCTTCCCCTGCATTGCTGGCCAACCGGCAGATACTAAGAATATTTTGCTGTCTGCTCTGCTTGAGATGTGTGTCGCCCAACTAAAGAATCCAACTGCTGCTTCCAAATCACATTCCTGGGACAAATACCTTATCACACATCCTTACATATAGAATGAAAGTTAATAAAAGACAGAACGGCTTCACAGCATTTAACTTCATACACCTGCACCTTACACACGCACTACAGGTCAGCCTCAAGCTGACTGCTGCCCAGGAGGACATCACCACGTTTAGTTTTGTCATACAATTGACCCTACACCACCACATGCACCAAATGCCTGAACAACAGCCTGCACTCTCCCTTAATCAGTAAGACACCTTTAAGTCATGTTATTCAACCCTACAGACACCAGTTCCCCCACCCTCCTTCGGGGAGACATCACGGGTCCTTTAGGTGAAAGTAATCCTTCTGCCCATCCCTTAGGAGCGCAGCCTGGCTGGGTGTCCTCATCTAGTGGACCTCTCTCTAGGTCTTATACATCTTCACATCAGGCTTAGATCAAAGTCTTTCACATTTTTCCAGCAAAGTAACCGTAAGACACAGCCTTCCTTTCCAACCAGACATTTAAAAGCCCTGCCCCTCTGTCCCTGATGGAGTCCGCACACCGCCCCTTCATCCGAGCTTGAGAAACAGTTATTTTTGGCACCTATCCCTTCAGACTGTTCCTATGAATCCCATCGTTTTGATGATCTTGCTCGTACCTCTGTTTTGCTCTCTTTGGTTCTTTGTCTACCAAACCAAAACTATTTGCCTTCACCTCTTCAAGGACAGCGTCTTTCCCCTGATAATCTCTCTGGTATCAAAGAGCTAATTTACATTTCCAGCTGTCCCACGATGCCCTCCCTCCTCACCCTACGTTATCAGTGAAATTCACTCACTCAGTCTCTCCTGTTTTCTCCAACACCTCCTTGCCTTTGGTGACTCTGTTTTAAACTCTCCTTCACCTCAAATAAAAACTGGCAGGAGGTGTGGCTGCCAGGACACCAAGAGCTCTGAAGCAGCTCAATCCACTTTCCTGATCTTTTCTGCAAGCACCGACCATCTCGGCGGATGCTCAGCTGGAAGACCTTTGGGGTGATGCCTGCCCTTCTCATTTGCCAATGCTTCCGAGCATTTGTGATGGATGCTGCTGCATTGTAAATTCCAATTTACAGTTCATTCTTCTCCTATTCATCCCACTTCTGCTGTCACTTCTGTGACTTCTGAGTCAACATCAGATGATTCAAACGACTAATCTCAAATTAATAAATAACGAAAAGCATGTGCTTGCAGTTTATAAATTAACCTGTGGCATGGCCTGCATTCCAAAAAAATTGTCCATGGAACAACACGGTATTTTTTATAATTAATAATTTGACCAGCTTAAGACAACAGTTATGTCTGGGCATTTATTACATCAAATACACTCATTTAGAAAGCAGACATCCAAAACCACTTCATAATGGGCAAAATGGCAGAGAGGAGTTAGTGGTTATCCACTCAAACAAAACTATTTATTTTAGCAGAAGAGGGAATTTATTAGAAAGGAGAACTTGGAGAGCTGTTACGCATTGATAACGTATATTGGTTTTATATTTCCTAAATACACAAAGTGAAAAAAAAATCATCATATATTAAAAAAAATTAAAAATCAGTCCTATGCAGTAAATTTCAGAAAATGAGGTATCTGATTTTTAAAGAGACTTCCCACGCATTTGAGGATTTTGTTAACCTAGACTGTGAACTCTAATGCTTGATCATGGACAAGACAGGTTTTATAGGACCACTGACTATCTGGAAATTTCAATACATTCTTTAGTTCTTTTTTGATGTACCTTAAAAAAAAAGCACCAAAAAAACCCCAAACAACCCCCCCCAGAAAACCCCCAAACCAACAACAAAACCATTTAGTCATATTGTGATGAGTTTAAGTGGATTTGAACAATGGGAAAAGAATGCTTGCTGCCTGCCTGGGAAGCTCGCTACTGTGTCTTCAACACAAAAGGTTGAGCAAAAAGCAGTAACACCACCAGAGAGTGGTAAACGCCTGGCATTTTAACTTCCTTGGCTCCGAGGGGTGACTGAACACGTCAAGATAAAAGCAAGAGGGGACCAGCTGGAAAGAAACACCGAAATGACAGCAGAACGTAATTGAATGAGAAAGAATAGAGATAGCTTTTCAAGACTAGATCTGAGACACTGCATGGCTGATAAATAAATAAGCAAAAAGGCTGCAAATTTTCTAAGAAGCAGAACTAGCAAAAAATATTTTAAATATTAACATCCTGCTTGTCGTTGTACATTTTAAAGACGGGTATTATCTGTTCTAAGTAACTAGGGTAAATATTTCCAGTGAAAAAAAAAAATGTTTCATCAGTTCTAGGAATTTTTAAACCCCGTAATTTTGATGTTACTCTGCTAGGAAGGTGGGAAAGAGGCCATTCAGTAACTCTGCTCTGTCAGCTCCTCAGGGAATCGTCCTTCTGTATTCCCAGATTGCCATCAAACGTCATGAGAAACTGTCTCCTGAATCTCTGGGTGGATCTCTAGGAGGAAGCAACAAGGGTGGGCTCCATCAACGGGAACATGTGCTTAGGATCCTGAGAGTGTTCATATTTTAACTACTAACCCAAAGTTTCTCTGCAAATGTTAACCACGGGGTTGCCCTAACCGCAAGATGACTTTAGTGAAACCACGTAGGACAAGGCAGTGCTCAAGGGCAATAAGGGTGGGCAAGCCTTGCTCAAAGACTGTGCACTCCCTAGACAGGGCTTTTTGTGATTTTTTTTTTTTTGTATGGCAGCTGAACCATTTGGATCTCAGCCCACGAACGCCTCAGCAATCTGTTAACACAAATAAATAGCAGTAGTGAGATGCGCAGCAGTGAGTTCAGTCAGCACCTCAGCAGCTTGGTAGCACCACCCCAGATTTTAGAAATATTGGTGATGCTACTTCCTACTCGGTGCAATTTTTACAAGCACGGTAACCTCTCCTCCTCTTCCTTCAAATGCACATTGTCCTTTAGACCTTTGTCCTCGTGGAACTCCAGGGGAGTTTTTTCCCTTTATCTGAAAGAGACTGGATCAGGCCTCAACTTGGCAAGGGAAACGCTCTGAGTGCACACAAAAAATCTACATTTGGGAAGAATCCTGACTTATCTTCTTAAAGAATAAAATTCTGCAGAGCATAGGACAGGAAATAATGTGCTCATGGGTGGTTTCCTCCTCCAAAGCAGCTCATATGCCGCAGCTGAGACAACACATACGGCAGCACCGGAGTGGAGTTTCCCCAGATCCCTCAAACGGGGTTTCACAGCACTAAGAGACCTGCAGCTGGAGGTAAAGATGTTTTTTCAAGGTGTGTCCACTGAAGGTGGAAGAATTCAGTGCTCTTCTTCGCAAGCTGGGGCTGGTTTTCTCAATGGGATTTGCTACTGCTCGCTCTCTGCTTTGAGAAGTGGTAAGTCTGCTTTTCAGTAGCCTACTTGACGTATTTTCATTCTCTGTCTGTGGTTTCCTCGCAGAAACCAGACACCCAGCCGGTGATGGATAGCCCCACACCAGAAGGCCATTTCAGCAGCCTATGTGGCGATGCCATACAGAGAGGAGGACGCTCGGCCCATGAAGTCAAACACAGCGCTAAGATTGATCTATTCTGGAATTCCCGTCTGATGCACTGACCATTAAGTTATGCAAACATGCTAATTCGCGACACAGAATAAAGCAACTGCCTCCTGCCTTTCCAGGAATGTTTAATTTGGGGCCCAGCAGGGAGAAGACTTTCTGTTAACATGAACATTTTGTTAGTTTTAGCAACAGGGAATGTAAACTACAATGGAAAAAGTAATGAATGAATATTGAGGAGGAAGCTCAAGGTTAAAATTTATGTCCTCCAATAAATCAAAATGTGTCTGAGGGGTTGGCAACTCAGGCACAGGGACTTCTAACAATTATCTTACTCTTTTGCAGAAGCCTGAAGTGTGCCAGGAGGATTACTTGTGGTCCACTGTGCTCTCAACCCAGTCCTCCAAAGTAAGCAGGAGCTCTTACTGAACAGCAATTTGGCACCTAAGTGTCTTGGAAGACTGGAGCCTCTGTTCACAACTCACTATGGCATTGTACCTGTTGGCAGGTACTCTACACACCCGGAGAGAAAACAATACCTGCTCAGAAGATCGGATCATTTAAATAAAGAGTGGATGAAAGGAAGCATTTGCATTTCCTTGGGGCTGCACTCAGGCGGCTGAAGGTGGGCCAAGACAGTGTAGGAATTTCCAAAGGTCATATGGAGAGTCTGTGGCAAACTTTGGAAAAACTCCCAGAGGTTTAATCACCATTTTCCTTGCGCTCGTTCCCTTTCTCTGGCTCAATGTCTTTAGCAGTCTGTCCACTTATAAAGGTCTTGTCCCTAAAAACAGCAGCCACATCATATGCTCACATCTCTTATCCTGGAATCTAATTTGAGCCTCCAAGAGGAACAGCAGCAGAGGGAACACAGAAATAGGTGGGGAACTAATGTCCACGCAACAGAGTAACCAGGACATTATCCCACCTTTAGCTTTCAGTCAGGACAACCCGCTTCCTACCTCCTGTGCTTCTCAAATCTACAGCACCATGAACTCTTCAGTCCCTCTGGTGCCCCCAACAGCTCTTTAGGTGTTTAAGGCAAGATTGGATGTGGCACTTAGTGCCATGGTCCAGCTGATGTCATGGTGTTGGGTCATAGGCTGGACCTGATGATCTTGGAGGTCTATTCCAGCCTCAGAAATTCTGTGA